>JAZAVI010000487.1:0-87084 GCA_036326025.1 Chrosomus eos
GGTACATGTCATTACAAGCATGACCTGAGGCTACATGCTGCGTTTCGGCGCAGCGCCACCTACTGGTCCAGAGATACGAAAAATTGCTATTTTTGCTCATAACTACTGAACAGTTTGTCCAAAAATAATAAAGTTGGTCTGTTAGATTCAGGGCGTCATGCCGAGTCGACGATATCCAATTTTCCCAGATCGGCCATTTTGGCTGTCGGCCATTTTGAATTATGTGCTAAAATGCTGTATTTTATGAACGCATGAACGAATTGTTACGAAACTCGGTATGGGTCATCAGTACGATACCCTGAAGGACCTGAGAATTTCGAAACAGCGCCACCTAGTGGCAAAATTGATTTTTCAAATGCTGATAACTCTGGTTGTGTTGACGTATTTTCACGGAGTCATCTCGTTGGATCCTGAATCCTTGCCGAGTCCACAGATACCAAATATGCTTAGGTTTTGTTTACGGTTTGTGTAGCGTTGGATTTAGCGCGAAAAAACATTTGGCTATATCTTCGAAACCGCTTGTCCGATCGAGACGAAACCACCGTCAGAAGTTTGGAAACATAGGTCGATAGGCTAAACGCTAATGCCCAAATGCGAAAATATTGATAGTAAGGGGTAGTAAAATCCAATCAAAGTCAGTGTCAGTCATTTTTTATGTGTTTATACACATAAATGTATATAACTCCAAAACTAAATGAGATATTTTCACCAAATTTTACACACACTTGTATGGGCTCACTATGAGGTCACATAAAAAAAATGGTGGGATTGAGCCTATTGGTGGCGCTATAATAGAACGTAACATGCTATTCTTAACGAATGCATTGGTGCAACATTACAAAACTCAGCATGTGCCATCAGCACCATGCCCTGAAGGTACTCAACACATTTCGAGACAGCGCCACCTTTTGGTCAAAAGTTATAACATAATTTCTAAAAACTTTTGAATAAATCTGCTATTTTAATGCCACTGGTCTTAAGGTTTGTCATTGTACCAGACTCGACCTACTTTTAGTAACTACGCCACCTATTGGTCGAAAGTGATAATCATTAAATCATTTTTAGTTAATTGTGTGATTTTTAAAGCCATTTTGCCTAAATTCATCTTTAAATGTCTTAAATTGCTCCTTAGTGCAGTTGGTCTGACACATGTTGGAATGTCTTGTCGTCTTCTTTGCGCTTGGCCCCGGTTATTGCTGCTTGCAGCTAATTTTAGGGGCCAAGCACCGAAGGTGCGAGTGCACCTATTGTATCTGTTCCGGTTCTTATTATATGGTGACTATTTATTGTTCCGTTCTTTTTCTTCTTCTTCGACTGGGTGTCTATGGCAGCCCATAGAACCGTTTGCGGGAAAGTTATGAAATTTGGTACACTGATAGAGGACAGTCTGAAAAGTCAACAGAGCAAATTTGGAGTCTCCAACTCAATCCCTCTAGCGCCACCACTGTCCAAAATTTACTTTTATTATGCTATAAACTTTTGAACCTAAGGCTAATCACAAATCCTTTTCCCTTTTCTGGCTATGCCGATTCGATTGCACCCTATGACGTCATTTTCCGTCACGAATTTTGTCCGCCGGTACATGTCATTACAAGCATGACCTGAGGCTACATGCTGCGTTTCGGCGCAGCGCCACCTACTGGTCCAGAGATACGAAAAATTGCTATTTTTGCTCATAACTACTGAACAGTTTGTCCAAAAATAATAAAGTTGGTCTTGTTAGATTCAGGGCGTCATGCCGAGTCGACAGATATCCAATTTTCCCAGATCGGCCATTTTGGCTGTCGGCCATTTTGAATTATGTGCTAAAATGCTGTATTTTATGAACGCATGAACGAATTGTTACGAAACTCGGTATGGGTCATCAGTACGATGCCCTGAAAGAGCCTGAGAATTTTCGAAACAGCGCCACCTAGTGGTGATTTTTTTTTTTCAAATGCTTATAACTTTGGGTGTGGTTGACTTATTTTCACGAGAGTCATCTTTTTGAGTTCCTGAATCGTTGCCGAGTCCAACGATGCCAAACATGCTGGGTTTCGTCTTACGGTTTGTGTAGCGTTGCGATTTAGCGCGAAAAAAACATTTGGCTATATCTTCGAAACCGCTTGTCCGATCGAGACGAAACCACCGTCAGAAGTTTGGAAACATAGGTCGATAGGCTAAACGCTAATGCCCAAATGCGAAAATATTGATAGTAAGGGGTAGTAAAATCCAATCAAAGTCACGTGTCAGTCATTTTTTATGTGTTTATACACATAAATGTATATAACTCCAAAACTAAATGAGATATTTTCACCAAATTTTACACACACTTGTATGGGCTCACTATGAGGTCACATAAAAAAAATGGTGGGATTGAGCCTATTGGTGGCGCTATAATAGAACGTAACATTCTATTCTTAACGAATGCATTGGTGCAACATTACAAAACTCAGCATGTGCCATCAGCACCATGCCCTGAAGGTACTCAACACATTTCGAGACAGCGCCACCTTTTGGTCAAAAGTTATAACATAATTTCTAAAAACTTTTGAATAAATCTGCATATTTTAATGCCACTGGTCTTAAGGTTTGTCATTGTCATTCGATTTAGTAACTACGCCACCTATTGGTCGAAAGTGATAATTCATTAAATCATATTTTTAGTTAATTAGTGTGATTTTTAAAGCCATTTTGCCTAAATTCATCTGACAATGTCTTAAATTGCTCCTTACTGCAGTTGGTCTGACACATGTTGGCATGTCTTGTCGTCTTCTTTGCGCTTGGCCCCGGTTATTGCTGCTTGCAGCTATATTTATTATTATTATTATTCTGCTTCTTCTTCTTCCGACTGGGCGTCTATGGCAGCCCATAGAACCGTTTGCGGGAAAGTTGTTTTGGTTTGACATTCTGATAGAGGACAGTCCCAACATTAAGTCACACCAATTTTTGTGTCTCTAACTCATTCCCTCTAGCGCCACCACCTGTCCAAAGTTTCACTTTTATTATGCTAATAACTTTTGAACCGTAAGGCCTATCATCAAAATTCTTTTTTCCCCTTGTTCCTGAGCTCATGCCGATTCGATTGCACCCTATGACGTCATTTTCCGTCATAATAATTTGGCCGCCATCTTGAATTTTCAGAAAAACCTACTTTTTCGAACTCCTCCTAGGGCGATGCTCCGATTTTCACCAAAATTGCACCAAATCATCTTCAGGCAGTGGAGACAAAAAGTTATGGAATTCAAGTTGATTCGTCAAATCGTTTTTGATAAACGTGCAAACTAATTTTACGTAGCGCTTGCGAAAACAAACTTAAGGCTGTATCTCCGCAACGCTTTATCGTATTCAGACCAAACTTGGTACAAGTCATCACAAGCATGACCTGAGGCAACATGCAGCGTTTCGGCGCAGCGCCACCTACTGGTCCGGAGATATGAAAAATGGCTATTTTTGCTCATAACTCCTGAACGGTTTGTCCAAAAATCATAAAAGTGGCCTCGTTAGATTCAGGGCGTCATACCGAGTCGACTGATATCCAATTTTTCCATATCGGCCATTTTGTCTGTCGGCCATTTTGAATTATGTGCTAAAATGCTGTATTTTCTGAACGCATGAACGAATTGTTACGAAACTCGGTATGGGTCATCAGTACGATGCCCTGAAGGAGCCTGAGAAGTTTCGAAACAGCGCCACCTAGTGGTGAACTTTTTTTTTCAAATGCTTATAACTTTGGGTGTGGTCGACTTATTTTCACGAGAGTCATCTTTTTGAGCTCCTGAATCGTTGCCGAGTCCAACGATACCAAACATGCTGGGTTTCGTCTTACGGTTTGTGTAGCGTTGCGATTTAGCGCGAAAAAAACATTTGGCTATATCTTCGAAACCGCTTGTCCGATCGAGACGAAACCACCGCCAGAAGTTTGGAAACATAGGTCGATAGGCTATACGCTAATGCCCAAATGCGAAAATATTGATAGTAAGGGGTAGTAAAATTCAAACAAAGTCACGTGTCAGTCATTTTTTACGTGTTTTTTCATATAAATGTCTATAACTCTGAAGTGAATTGAGATATTTTCACCAAAATTGACACACATACGTATGGGCTCACTCTGAGGACACATAAAAAAAATTGTGGGACTGAGCCTCTTGGTGGCGCTATAATAGAACAAAACATGAAATTCCCATTGACTTCAATAGAGTTTTGTGAAATAAAATGCTATACTAAACAAATGCATTGATGTAATATTAAGAAACTCAGAATGTGCCAACAACACCATCCCCTGAAGGTACTAAAAATATTTCGAAACAGCGCCACCTTGTGGTCAAAAGTTATAACAAAATTTCCAAAAAGGCTAATAACTTTTGAATAAATCTGCCTGTTGAAATGCCACTGGTCTTAATAGATTCCTTGGGTCAAGCTGAGAACATAGATACCAGATTTTCCTAATTTGGCCGAACTTCCTGTCCGCCATCTTGATTTTCAGTCAAAACCTACTTTTTCGAACTCCTCCTAGACCGTTTTGTCCGATTTTCACCAAAATCGAATCGTATCATCTCCAGACTGTGCCGACTAAAAGTTATGGATTTCGTGTCGATAGACAAAACCGTTTTCGTGTAGCGCAGCAGCAAAGTTGGGTAGGATGCCAAAAGGACTATTCAGTCTTTATCTCTGCAATGCCTTGACATTTTGACACCAAACTTTGTATGTGTCATTGTCACTTCACTCTGATCACATCACATCGAGTTCATAACTGCGCCACCTATTGGTCGAAAGTGATAAACCATTAAATCATCTCATAAGTTACTGTATGCATGATTTTTCGACCATTTGCCGAAATTCCTCTTAAAATGTCTTTAATTGCTAATTTTTTCAGTTGGTCTGACACTTTCAGCCATGTTGGCATGTCTTATCGTCTTCTACTGCTTGGCCCCGTTTAATGGCTGCTTGCAGCGATATTTTATTATTCTTCTTCTTCCGACTGGGGGTCTATGGCAGCCCATAGAACCGTGTCCGGGAAAGTTGTTTTGGTTTGACATTCTGATAGAGGACAGTCCCAACATTAAGTACACCAATTTTGGTGTCTCTAACTCATTCCCTCTAGCGCCACCAACTGTCCAAAGTTTCACTCACATTTATGCTAATAACTTTTGATCCGTAAGGCCTATCAACAAAATTCTTTTTTCCTCTGATTCCTGAGCTCATGACGATTCGATTGCACCCTATGACGTCATTTTCCGTCATGCAAATTTTTCCGCCATTTTGAATTTTCAGAAAAACCTACTTTTTCGAACTCCTCCTAGGGCGATGCTCCAATTTTCACCAAAATTGCACCAGATCATCTTCAGACAGTGGGGACAAAAAGTTATGGAATTCAAGTTGATTCGCTTAAAAGTTTTTGAATGACGTGCAAAATAATTTTACGTAGAGCTTGCAAAAACAAACTTAAGGCTGTATCTCCGCAACGCTTTATCGTATTCAGACCAAACTTGGTACAAGTCATCACAAGCATGACCTGAGGCAACATGCAGCGTTTCGGCGCAGCGCCACCTACTGGTCCGGAGATATGAAAAATGGTTATTTTTGCTCATAACTCCTGAACGGTTTGTCCAAAAATCATAAAAGTGGCCTCGTTAGATTAGGGCGTCATACTGAGTCGACTGATATCCAATTTTCCCAGATCGGCCATTTTGTCTGTCGGCCATTTTGAATTATGTGCTAAAATGCTGTATTTTCTGAACGCATGAACGATTGTTACGAAACTCGGTATGGGTCATCAGTACGATGCCCTGAAGGAGCTTGAGAAGTTTCGAAACAGCACCACCTAGTGGTCAAAAGTTATAAAGAAATTTCCAAAAAGGCTAATAACTTTTGAATAAATCTGCCTGTTGAAATGCCACTGGTCTTAATAGATTCCTTGGGTCAAGCTGAGAACATAGATACCAGGTTTTCCTTATTTGACCGAACTTCCTGTCCGCCATCTTGATTTTCAGTCAAAACCTACTTTTTCGAACTCCTCCTAGACCGTTTGTCCGATTTTCACCAAAATCGAATCGTATCATCTCCAGACCGTGCCGACTAAAAGTTATGGATTTCGTGTCGATTGACGAAACCGTTTTCGTATAGCGCAGCAGCAAAGTTGAGGCATGCTGCCAAAATGACTATTAAGTCTTTATCTCTGCAATGCCTTGACATTTTGACACCAAACTTTGTATGTGTCATTGTCACCTCACTCTGACCACATCACATCAATTTGGTAACTGCGCCACCTATTTGTCAAAAGTGATAAACCATTAAATCATCTTAAAAGTTACTTTATGTGATTTTTTTAGCCATTTATCCAAAGTTCTCTTAAAATGTCTTTGATTGCTCTATTGCTGCAATTGGTCTGCCACTCCCACCCATGATGGCATCTGTTGCCGCTTCTTGCGCTTGGCCCCGGTAATGGCTGCTTGCAGCTATATTTATATTATTATTATTATTCTGCTTCTTCTTCTTCCGACTGGGCGTCTATGGCAGCCCATAGAACCGTTTGCGGGAAAGTTGTTTTGGTTTGACATTCTGATAGAGGACAGTCCCAACATTAAGTACACCAATTTTGGTGTCTCTAAGTCATTCCCTCTAGCGCCACCACCTGTCCAAAGTTTTACTTTTATTATGCTAATAACTTTTGAACCGTAAGGCCTATCATCAAAATTCTTTTTTCCCCTTGTTCCTGAGCTCATGCCGATTCGATTGCACCCTATGACGTCATTTTCCGTCATAATAATTTGGCCGCCATCTTGAATTTTCAGAAAAACCTACTTTTTCGAACTCCTCCTAGGCCGATGCTCCGATTTTCACCAAAATTGCACCAGATCATCTTCAGACAGTGGGGACAAAAAGTTATGGAATTCAAGTTGATTCGCTTAAAAGTTTTTGAATGACGTGCAAAATAATTTTACGTAGAGCTTGCGAAAACAAACTTAAGGCTGTATCTCCGCAACGCTTTATCGTATTCAGACCAAACTTGGTACAAGTCATCACAAGCATGACCTGAGGCAACATGCAGCGTTTCGGCGCAGCGCCACCTACTGGTCCGGAGATATGAAAAATGGTTATTTTTGCTCATAACCCTGAACGGTTTGTTCAAAAATCATAAAAGTGGCCTCGTTAGATTCAGGGCGTCATACCGAGTCGACTGATATCCAATTTTCCCAGATCGGCCATTTTGTCTGTCGGCCATTTTGAATTATGTGCTAAAATGCTGTATTTTCTGAACGCATGAACGAATTGTTACGAAACTCGGTATGGGTCATCAGTACGATGCCCTGAAAGAGCCTGAGAAGTTTCGAAACAGCGCCACCTAGTGGTGAACTTTTTTTTTCAAATGCTTATAACTTTGGGTGTGGTCGACTTATTTTCACGAGAGTCATCTTTTTGAGCTCCTGAATCGTTGCCGAGTCCAACGATACCAAACATGCTGGGTTTCGTCTTACGGTTTGTGTAGCGTTGCGATTTAGCGCGAAAAAAACATTTGGCTATATCTTCGAAACCGCTTGTCCAATCGAGACGAAACCACCGCCAGAAGTTTGGAAACATAGGTCGATAGGCTATACGCTAATGCCCAAATGCGAAAATATTGATAGTAAGGGGTAGTAAAATTCAAACAAAGTCACGTGTCAGTCATTTTTTACGTGTTTTTTCATATAAGTGTCTATAACTCTGAAGTGAATTGAGATATTTTCACCAAAATTGACACACATACGTATGGGCTCACTCTGAGGACACATAAAAAAAATTGTGGGACTGAGCCTCTTGGTGGCGCTATAATAGAACAAAACATGAAATTCCCATTGACTTCAATAGAGTTTTGTGAAATAAAATGCTATACTAAACAAATGCATTGATGTAATATTAAGAAACTCAGAATGTGCCAACAACACCATCCCCTGAAGGTACTAAAAATATTTCGAAACAGCGCCACCTTGTGGTCAAAAGTTATAATAAAATTTCCAAAAAGGCTAATAACTTTTGAATAAATCTGCCTGTTGAAATGCCACTGGTCTTAATAGATTCCTTGGGTCAAGCTGAGAACATAGATACCAGGTTTTCCTTATTTGGCCGAACTTCCTGTCCGCCATCTTGATTTTCAGTCAAAACCTACTTTTTCGAACTCCTCCTAGACCGTTTTTCCGATTTTCACCAAAATCGAATCGTATCATCTCCAGACCGTGCCGACTAAAAGTTATAGATTTCGTGTCGATAGATGAAACCGTTTTTGTATACCGCAGCAGCAAATTTGAGGCATGCTGCCAAAATGACTATTAAGTGTTTAACATTGCAATGCCTTGACATTTTGACACCAAACTTTGTATGTGTCATTGTCACCTCACCCTGACCACATCACATCAATTTGCTAACTGCGCCACCTATTGGTCGAAAGTGATACTCCATTAAATCATATTTTTATTTAGAGTTTCTATGATTTTTCAGCCATTTCACTACAATTGTCTTTAAATGTCTTTAATTGCTCATTGTTGCAGCTGGTCTGACACTTTCAGCAATGTTGGCATGTCTTGTCGTCTTATGCTGCTTGGCCCCGATAATGGCTGCTTGCAGCTATATTTTTAAATGGTATTATTTTAATGTTTATGTTTATGTTAGTGCATATTGATGCTAATTAGGGGCCAAGCACCGAAGGTGCGGTGGCACCTATTGTATCTGTTCCGGTTCTTATTATTAGGGGCCAAGCACCGAAGGTGCGGGCACCTATTGTATCTGTTCCCGTTCTTATTATTATTCTTTTTCTTCTTCTTCCGACTTAGCGTCTATGGCAGCCCATAGAACCGATTGCGGGAAAGTTGTTTTGGTTTGACATTCTGATAGAGGACAGTCCCAACATTAAATACACCAATTTTGGTGTCTCTAAGTCATTCCCTCTAGCGCCACCACCTGTCCAAAGTTTCACTTTTATTATGCTAATAACTTTTGAACCGTAAAGCCTATCATCAAAATTCTTTTTTCCCCTTGTTCCTGAGCTCATGCCGATTCGATTGCACCCTATGACGTCATTTTCCGTCATAATAATTTGGCCGCCATCTTGAATTTTCAGAAAAACCTACTTTTTCGAACTCCTCCTAGGCCGATGCTCCGATTTTCACCAAAATTGCACCAAATCATCTTCAGGCAGTGGGGACAAAAAGTTATGGAATTCAAGTTGATTCGTCAAATCGTTTTTGAATAACGTGCAAACTAATTTTATGTAGCGCTTGCGAAAACAAACTTAAGGCTGTATCTCCGCAACGCTTTATCGTATTCAGACCAAACTTGGTACATGTCATTACAAGCATGACCTGAGGCAACATGCAGCGTTTCGGCGCAGCGCCACCTACTGGTCCGGAGATATGAAAAATGGTTATTTTTGCTCATAACTCCTGAACGGTTTGTCCAAAAATCATAAAAGTGGCCTCGTTAGATTCAGGGCGTCATACCGAGTCGACTGATATCCAATTTTTCCATATCGGCCATTTTGTCTGTCGGCCATTTTGAATTATGTGCTAAAATGCTGTATTTTCTGAACGCATGAACGAATTGTTACGAAACTCGGTATGGGTCATCAGTACGATGCCCTGAAGGAGCCTGAGAAGTTTCGAAACGGCGCCACCTAGTGGTGAACTTTTTTTTTCAAATGCTTATAACTTTGGGTGTGGTCGACTTATTTTCACGAGAGTCATCTTTTTGAGCTCCTGAATCGTTGCCGAGTCCAACGATACCAAACATGCTGGGTTTCGTCTTACGGTTTGTGTAGCGTTGCGATTTAGCGCGAAAAAAACATTTGGCTATATCTTCGAAACCGCTTGTCCGATCGAGACGAAACCACCGCCAGAAGTTTGGAAACATAGGTCGATAGGCTATACGCTAATGCCCAAATGCGAAAATATTGATAGTAAGGGGTAGTAAAATTCAAACAAAGTCACGTGTCAGTCATTTTTTACGTGTTTTTTCATATAAATGTCTATAACTCTGAAGTGAATTGAGATATTTTCACCAAAATTGACACACATACGTATGGGCTCACTCTGAGGACACATAAAAAAAATTGTGGGACTGAGCCTCTTGGTGGCGCTATAATAGAACAAAACATGAAATTCCCATTGACTTCAATAGAGTTTTGTGAAATAAAATGCTATACTAAACAAATGCATTGATGTAATATTAAGAAACTCAGAATGTGCCAACAACACCATCCCCTGAAGGTACTAAAAATATTTCGAAACAGCACCACCTTGTGGTCAAAAGTTATAACAAAATTTCCAAAAAGGCTAATAACTTTTGAATAAATCTGCCTGTTGAAATGCCACTGGTCTTATTAGATTCCTTGGGTCAAGCTGAAAACATAGATACCAGGTTTTCCTTATTTGGCCGAACTTCCTGTCCGCCATCTTGATTTTCAGTCAAAACCTACTTTTTCGAACTCCTCCTAGACCGTTTTTTCCGATTTTCACCAAAATCGAATCGTATCATCTCCAGACCGTGCCGACTAAAAGTTATAGATTTCGTGTCGATAGATGAAACCGTTTTCGTATAGCGCATCAGCGAATTTGAGGCATGCTGCCAAAATGACTATTAAGTGTTTAACATTGCAATGCCTTGACATTTTGACACCAAACTTTGTATGTGTCATTGTCACCTCACCCTGACCACATCACATCAATTTGCTAACTGCGCCACCTATTGGTCGAAAGTGATACTCCATTAAATCATATTTTTATTTAGAGTTTCTATGATTTTTCAGCCATTTCGCCTACAATTGTCTTTAAATGTCTTTAATTGCTCATTGTTGCAGTTGGTCTGACACTTTCAGCAATGTTGGCATGTCTTGTCGTCTTATGCTGCTTGGCCCCGATAATGGCTGCTTGTTATTATTAGGGGCCAAGCACCGAAGGTGCGAGGCACCTATTGTATCTGTTCCCGTTCTTATTATTATTCTTCTTCCGACTGGGTGTCTATGGCAGCCCATAGAACCGTTTGCGGGAAAGTTATGAAATTTGGTACACTGATAGAGGACAGACTGAAAAGTCACCAGAGCAAATTTGGAGTCTCCAACTCAATCCCTCTAGCGCCACCAACTGTCCAAAGATTTACTCATGTTTATGCTTATAACTTTTGAACCATAATGGCTAGAATCACAAATCCTTTGTCCTCTTATTCCTTGGCTCATGCCAATTCGATTGCACCCTATGGCGTCATTTTCCGTCACGACAATTTGTCCGCCATTTGTAATTATCCGAAAAAGCTACTTTTTCGAACTCCTCCTAGGCCGTTGTTCCGATTCTCACCAAAATTGAACCAGATCATCTCCAGACCGTGCTGACAAAAAGTTATGGAATTCATAAAAACGCTGCAAGTTGTTCTCGAATACCACGCAAATTAATTTTAAGTAGCGCTTGCGAAAACAGACATAAGGCTGTATCTCCGCAACGCTTTATCGTATTCAAACCAAACTTGGTACATGTCATTACAAGCATGACCTGAGGCTACGTACTGCGTTTCGGCGCAGCGCCACCTACTGGTCCAGAGATACGAAAAATTGCTATTTTTGCTCATAACTACTGAACAGTTTGTCCAAAAATAATAAAGCTGGTCTTGTTAGATTCAGGGCGTCATGCCGAGTCGACAGATATCCAATTTTCCCAGATCGGCCATTTTGGCTGTCGGCCATTTTGAATTATGTGCTAAAATGCTGTATTTTATGAACGCATGACTGAATTGTTACGAAACTCGGTATGGGTCATCAGTACGATACCCTGAAGGAGCCTGAGAAGTTTCGAAACAGCGCCACCTAGTGGCAAAATTGATTTTTCAAATGCTGATAACTCTGGTTGTGTTTGACGTATTTTCACGGGAGTCATCTCGTTGGGATCCTGAATCCTTGCCGAGTCCACAGATACCAAATATGCTTAGGTTTTGTTTACGGTTTGTGTAGCGTTGTGATTTAGCGCTTAAAAAACATTTGCCGATATCTTCGAAACCGTTTGACCAATCGAGACGAAACCACCGTCAGAAGTTTGGAAACATAGGTCGATAGCTATACGCCAATGCCCAAATGTCAAAATATTGATAGTAAGGGGTAGTAAAATCCAATCAAAGTCACGTGTCAGTCATTTTTTATGTGTTTATTCACATAAATGTATATAACTCCAAAACTAAATGAGATATTTTCACCAAATTTTACACACACATGTATGGGCTCACTTTGAGGTCACACAAAAAAAATGGTGGGATTGAGCCTATTGGTGGCGCTATAATAGAACGTAACATGCTATCTTAACGAATGCATTGGTGCAACATTACAAAACTCAGCATGTGCCATCAGCACCATGCCCTGAAGGTACTCAAAACATTTCGAGACAGCGCCACCTTTTGGTCAAAAGTTATAACATAATTTCTAAAAACTTTTGAATAAATCTGCGTATTTTAATGCCACTGGTCTTAAGGTTTGTCATTGTCACCAGACTCTGACCACATCACATCGTTTTGTAACTACGCCACCTATTGGTCAAAAGTGATAATCCATTAAATCACATTTTTAGTTAATTAGTGTGATTTTTAAGCCATTTTGCCTAAATTAATCTTTAAATGTCTTAAATTGCTCCTTGCTGCAGTTGGTCTGACACATGTTGGCATGTCTTGTCGTCTTCTTTGCGCTTGGCCCCGGTTATTGCTGCTTGCAGCTATATGGCAGCCGTGTGCACCTATTGTATCTGTTCCGGTTCTTATTATTCTTCCGTTTTCTTCGACTGGGGTCTATGGCAGCCCATAGAACCGTTTGCGGGAAAGTTATGAAATTTGGTACACTGATAGAGGACAGTCTGAAAAGTCACCAAGCAATTTGGAGTCTCCAACTCAATCCCTCTAGCGCCACCAACTGTCCAAAGTTTCACTCATTTTATGCTAATAACTTTTGAACCGTAAGGCCTATCAATCAAAATCCTTTTTCCTCTGTATTCCTGAGCTCATGCCGATTCGATTGCACCCTATGACGTCATTTTCCGTCACGCAAATTTTGTCCGCCATTTGTAATTATCCGAAAAACCTACTTTTTCGAACTCCTCCTAGGCGATGTCCAATTCTCACCAAAATTGCACCAGATCATCTCAGACGTTGACAAAAAGTTATGGAATTCATAAAAATTCGCTGAAAGTTTTTGAATACCTGCAAATTAATTTTAAGTAGAGCTTGCAAAACAAACATAAGGCTGTATCTCCGCAACGCTTTATCGTATTCAAAACCAAACTTGGTACAGTCATTACAAGCATGACCTGAGGCTAACATGCTGCGTTTCGGCGCAGCGCCACCTACTGGTCCAGAGATAGAAAAATTGCTATTTTTGCTCATAACTACTGAACAGTTTGTCCAAAAATAATAAAGTTGGTCCTCGTTAGATTAGGGCGTCATACTGAGTGACTGATATCCAATTTTCCCAGATCGGCCATTTTGTCTGTCGGCCATTTTGAATTATGTGCTAAAATGCTGTATTTTCTGAACGCATGAACGAATTGTTACGAAACTCGGTATGGGTCATCAGTACGATGCCCTGAAGGAGCCTGAGAAGTTTCGAAACAGCGACCACCTAGTGGTCAAAATTATTTAAAGTAAATTTGCCAATAAGGTAATCATCTTTGAATAAATCTGCCAGTTGAAATGCCATGCTTGGTTTATGTTTACCTTTGTTGGGTGCACGCTGAGAACAAGATTACCGAAGCTTTTCCTTATTCGGACCGAAACCCGTCCGCCAGTTCTTGATTTTCAGTCAAAACTTATTTCGTAAATCCTCACAAGACCAGTTTTATTGTTCACGATTTTCTCCAAAACAAATGATATTTACAATTTCCAACCGTATGCCAGACTAAAAGTGTGGGATTGACTCGGTGCGATATGACGATAACATGTTTTTACGTCATGGCGCAGCATACAAATAGCATGTGCCATAGCCCCTTTACTCAAAATTGACTTTTAAAGTCTTTATCTCTTCAATCTTTGAAATTTTTACACCAAACTCTTAGTTTGTCATTGTCACCAACTCTGACCACATCACATCAATTTTGGTAACTGCGCCACCTATTGGTCAAAAGTGATAAACCATTAAATCACTTAAGTTAATTATGTGATTTTTTAAGCCATTTTGCCTAAATTATCTTTAAATGTCTTAGATTGCTCCCTTGCTGCAGTTGGTCTGACACATCGTCACCCTGATGGCATTTGTTGCCTAGCTTCTTGCGCTTGGCCCCGGTAAGTGGCTGCTTGCAGCTTATATTTTAGGGGCCAAGCACCGAAGGTGCGGTGGCACCTATTGTATCTGTTCCGGTTCTTATTATTCTTCCGTTTCTTCTTCTTCTTCTTCCGACTGGGTGTCTATGGCAGCCCATAGAACCGTTTGCGGGAAAGTTATGAAATTTGGTACACTGATAGAGGACAGTCTGAAAAGTCAACAGAGCAAATTTGGAGTCTCCAACTCAATCCCTCTAGCGCCACCACCTGTCCAAAGTTTCACTTTTATTATGCTAATAACTTTTGAACCGTAAGGCCTATCATCAAAATTCCTTTTCCCCTTGTTTCTGAGCTAATGCCGATTCGATTGCACCCTATGACGTCATTTTCCGTCACGATATTTTGTCCGCCATTTGTAATTATCTGAAAAAGCTACTTTTTCGAACTCCTCCTAGGCCGTTGTTCTGATTCTCACCAAAATTGAACCAGATCATCTCCAGACCATGCTGACAAAAAGTTATGGATTTCATAAAAACGCTGCAAGTTGTTCTCGAATGCCACGCAAATAATTTTAAGTAGCGCTTGCGAAAACAGACATAAGGCTGTATCTCCGCAACGCTTTATCGATTCAACCAAACTTGGTACATGTCATCACAAGCATGACCTGAGGCTACATGCTGCGTTTCGGAGCAGCGCCACCTACTGGTCCAGAGATACGAAAAATGCTATTTTTGCTCATAACTACTGAACTTTGTCCAAAAATCATAAAACTGGTCTCGTTAGATTCAGGGCGTCATGCCGAGTCGACTGATATCCAATTTTCCCAGATCGGCCATTTTGTCTGTCGGCCATTTTGAATTATGTGCTAAAATGCTGTATTTTATGAACGCATGAACGAATTGTTACGAAACTCGGTATGGGTCATCAGTACAATACCCTGAAGGAGCCTGAGAAGTTTCGAAACAGCGCCACCTAGTGGTGAATTTTTTTATTCAAATGCTTATAACTCTGGCTGTGGTTGACTTATTTTCACGGGAGTAATCTTTTTGAGTTCCTGAATCGTTGCCGAGTCCAACGATGCCAAACATGCTGGGTTTCGTCTTACGGTTTGTGTAGCGTTGCGATTTAGCGCGAAAAAAACATTTGGCTATATCTTCGAAACCGCTTGTCCGATCGAGACGAAACCACCGTCAGAAGTTTGGAAACATAGGTCGATAGCTATACGCCAATGCCCAAATGTCAAAATATTGATAGTAAGGGGTAGTAAAATCCAATCAAAGTCACGTGTCAGTCATTTTTTATGTGTTTATTCACATAAATGTATATAACTCCAAAACTAAATGAGATATTTTCACCAAATTTTACACACACTTGTATGGGCTCTCAATGAGGTCACATAAAAAAAATGGTGGGATTGAGCCTATTGGTGGCGCTATAATAGAACGTAACATGCTATTCTTAACGAATGCATTGGTGCAACATTACAAAACTCAGCATGTGCCATCAGCACCATGCCCTGAAGGTACTCAACACATTTCGAGACAGCGCCACCTTTTGGTCAAAAGTTATAACATAATTTCTAAAAACTTTTGAATAAATCTGCATATTTTAATGCCACTGGTCTTAAGGTTTGTCATTGTCATTCGATTTAGTAACTACGCCACCTATTGGTCGAAAGTGATAATTCATTAAATCATATTTTTAGTTAATTAGTGTGATTTTTAAAGCCATTTTGCCTAAATTCATCTGACAATGTCTTAAATTGCTCCTTACTGCAGTTGGTCTGAGACATGTTGGCATGTCTTGTCGTCTTCTTTGCGCTTGGCCCCGGTTATTGCTGCTTGCAGCTATATTTATTATTCTTTTTCTTCCGACTGGGCGTCTATGGCAGCCCATAGAACCGATTGCGGGAAAGTTGTTTTGGTTTGACATTCTGATAGAGGACAGTCCCAACATTAAATACACCAATTTTGGTGTCTCTAACTCATTCCCTCTAGCGCCACCACCTGTCCAAAGTTTTACTTTTATAATGCTAATAACTTTTGAACCGTAAGGCCTATCAACAAAATTCTTTTTTCCTCTGATTCCTGAGCTCATGACGATTCGATTGCACCCTATGACGTCATTTTCTGTCATAATAATTTGGCCGCCATCTTGAATTTTCAGAAAAACCTACTTTTTCGAACTCCTCCTAGGCCGATGCTCCGATTTTCACCAAAATTGCACCAAATCATCTTCAGGCAGTGGGACAAAAAGTTATGGAATTCAAGTTGATTCGTCAAATCGTTTTTGAATACCGTTCAAAATAATTTTACGTAGCGCTTGCGAAAACAAACTTAAGGCTGTATCTCCGCAACACTTTATCGTATTCAGACCAAACTTGGTACAGTTCATCACAGCATGACCTGAGGCAACATGCAGTGTTTCGGCGCAGTGCCACCTACTGGTCCGGAGATATGAAAAATGGTTATTTTTGCTCATAACTCCTGAACGGTTTGTCCAAAAATCATAAAAGTGGCCTCGTTAGATTCAGGGCGTCATACTGAGTCGACTGATATCCAATTTTCCATATCGGCCATTTTGTCTGTCGGCCATTTTGAATTATGTGCTAAAATGCTGTATTTTCTGAACGCATGAACGAATTGTTACAAAACTCGGTATGGGTCATCAGTACGATGCCTTGAAGGAGCTTGAGAAGTTTCGAAACAGCGCCACCTAGTGGTGAATTTTTTTTTTCAAATGCTTATAACTCTGGTGTGGTTGACTTATTTTCACGGGAGTAATCTTTTTGAGTTCCTGAATCCTTGCCGAGTCCAACGATACCAAATATGCTTAGGTTTTCTTTACGGTTTGTGTAGCGTTGCGATTTAGCGCGAAAAAAACATTTGGCTATATCTTCGAAACCGCTTGTCCGATCGAGACGAAACCACCGTCAGAAGTTTGGAAACATAGGTCGATAGGCTATACGCTAATGCCCAAATGCGAAAATATTGATAGTAAGGGGTAGTAAAATTCAAACAAAGTCACGTGTCAGTCATTTTTTACGTGTTTTTTCATATAAATGTCTATAACTCTGAAGTGAATTGAGATATTTTCACCAAAATTGACACACATACGTATGGGCTCACTCTGAGGACACATAAAAAAAATTGTGGGACTGAGCCTCTTGGTGGCGCTATAATAGAACAAAACATGAAATTCCCATTGACTTCAATACAGTTTTGTGAAATAAAATGCTATACTAAACAAATGCATTGATGTAATATTAAGAAACTCAGAATGTGCCAACAACACCATCCCTGAAGGTACTAAAAATATTTCGAAACAGCGCCACCTTGTGGTCAAAAGTTATAATAAAATTTCCAAAAAGGCTAATAACTTTTGAATAAATCTGCCTGTTGAAATGCCACTGGTCTTAATAGATTCCTTGGGTCAAGCTGAGAACATAGATACCAGGTTTTCCTTATTTGGCCGAACTTCCTGTCCGCCATCTTGATTTTCAGTCAAAACCTACTTTTTCGAACTCCTCCTAGACCGTTTTTCCGATTTTCACCAAAATCGAATCGTATCATCTCCAGACCGTGCCGACTAAAAGTTATAGATTTCGTGTCGATAGATGAAACCGTTTTCGTATACCGCAGCAGCAAATTTGAGGCATGCTGCCAAAATGACTATTAAGTGTTTAACATTGCAATGCCTTGACATTTTGACACCAAACTTTGTATGTGTCATTGTCACCTTACCCTGACCACATCACATCAATTTGCTAACTGCGCCACCTATTGGTCGAAAGTGATACTCCATTAAATCATATTTTTATTTAGAGTTTCTATGATTTTTCAGCCATTTCGCCTACAATTGTCTTTAAATGTCTTTAATTGCTCATTGTTGCAGTTGGTCTGACACTTTCAGCAATGTTGGCATGTCTTTTCGTCTTATGCTGCTTGGCCCCGATAATGGCTGCTTGCAGCTATATTTATTATTATTATTATTATTATTCTGCTTCTTCTTCCGACTGGGCGTCTATGGCAGCCCATAGAACCGTTTGCGGGAAAGTTATGAAATTTGGTACACTGATAGAGGACAGTCTGAAAAGTCACCAGAGCAAATTTGGAGTCTCCAACTCAATCCCTCTAGCGCCACCAACTGTCCAAAGATTTACTCATGTTTATGCTTATAACTTTTGAACCATAATGGCTAGAATCACAAATCCTTTGTCCTCTTATTCCTTGGCTCATGCCGATTCGATTGCACCCTATGACGTCATTTTCCGTCACGACAATTTGTCCGCCATTTGTAATTATCCGAAAAAGCTACTTTTTCGAACTCCTCCTAGGCCGTTGTTCTGATTCTCACCAAAATTGAACCAGATCATCTCCAGACCGTGCTGACAAAAAGTTATGGAATTCATAAAAACGCTGCAAGTTGTTCTCGAATACCACGCAAATTAATTTTAAGTAGCGCTTGCGAAAACAGACACAAGGCTGTATCTCCGCAACGCTTTATCGTATTCAAACCAAACTTGGTACATGTCATTACAAGCATGACCTGAAGCTACATGCTGCGTTTTGGCGCAGCGCCACCTACTGGTCCAGAGATACGAAAAATTGCTATTTTTGCTCATAACTACTGAACAGTTTGTCCAAAAATAATAAAATTGGTCTCGTTAGATTCAGGGCGTCATGCCGAGTCGACTGATATCCAATTTTTCCATATCGGCCATTTTGTCTGTCGGCCATTTTGAATTATGTGCTAAAATGCTGTATTTTCTGAACGCATGAACGAATTGTTACGAAACTCGGTATGGGTCATCAGTACGATGCCCTGAAAGAGCCTGAGAATTTTCGAAACAGCGCCACCTAGTGGTGAATTTTTTTTCAAATGCTTATAACTTTGGGTGTGGTTGACTTATTTTCACGAGAGTCATCTTTTTGAGTTCCTGAATCGTTGCCGAGTCCAACGATGCCAAACATGCTGGGTTTCGTCTTACGGTTTGTGTAGCGTTGCGATTTAGCGCGAAAAAAACATTTGGCTATATCTTCGAAACCGCTTGTCCGATCGAGACGAAACCACCGTCAGAAGTTTGGAAACATAGGTCGATAGGCTATACACTAATGCCCAAATGCGAAAATATTGATAGTAAGGGGTAGTAAAATCCAATCAAAGTCACGTGTCAGTCATTTTTTATGTGTTTATACACATAAATGTATATAACTCCAAAACTAAATGAGATATTTTCACCAAATTTTACACACACTTGTATGGGCTCACTATGAGGTCACATAAAAAAAATGGTGGGATTGAGCCTATTGGTGGCGCTATAATAGAACGTAACATGCTATTCTTAACGAATGCATTGGTGCAACATTACAAAACTCAGCATGTGCCATCAGCACCATGCCCTGAAGGTACTCAACACATTTCGAGACAGCGCCACCTTTTGGTCAAAAGTTATAACATAATTTCTAAAAAACTTTTGAAGAAATCTGCGTATTTTAATGCCACTGGTCTTAAGGTTTGTCATTGTCACCAGACTCTGACCACATCACATCGTTTTTGTAACTACGCCACCTATTGGTCAAAAGTGATAATCCATTAAATCACATTTTTAGTTAATTAGTGTGATTTTTAAGCCATTTTGCCTAAATTAATCTTTAAATGTCTTAAATTGCTCCTTGCTGCAGTTGGTCTGACACATGTTGGCATGTCTTGTCGTCTTCTTTGCGCTTGGCCCCGGTTATTGCTGCTTGCAGCTATATTTATTATTATTATTATTATTCTGCTTCTTCTTCCGACTGGGCGTCTATGGCAGCCCATAGAACCGTTTGCGGGAAAGTTATGAAATTTGGTACACTGATAGAGGACAGTCTGAAAAGTCACCAGAGCAAATTTGGAGTCTCCAACTCAATCCCTCTAGCGCCACCAACTGTCCAAAGATTTACTCATGTTTATGCTTATAACTTTTGAACCATAATGGCTAGAATCACAAATCCTTTGTCCTCTTATTCCTTGGCTCATGCCGATTCGATTGCACCCTATAACGTCATTTTCCGTCACGACAATTTGTCCGCCATTTGTAATTATCCGAAAAAGCTACTTTTTCGAACTCCTCCTAGGCCGTTGTTCTGATTCTCACCAAAATTGAACCAGATCATCTCCAGACCGTGCTGACAAAAAGTTATGGAATTCATAAAAACGCTGCAAGTTGTTCTCGAATACCACGCAAATTAATTTTAAGTAGCGCTTGCGAAAACAGACACAAGGCTGTATCTCCGCAACGCTTTATCGTATTCAAACCAAACTTGGTACATGTCATTACAAGCATGACCTGAAGCTACATGCTGCGTTTTGGCGCAGCGCCACCTACTGGTCCAGAGATACGAAAAATTGCTATTTTTGCTCATAACTACTGAACAGTTTGTCCAAAAATAATAAAATTGGTCTCGTTAGATTCAGGGCGTCATGCCGAGTCGACTGATATCCAATTTTTCCATATCGGCCATTTTGTCTGTCGGCCATTTTGAATTATGTGCTAAAATGCTGTATTTTCTGAACGCATGAACGAATTGTTACGAAACTCGGTATGGGTCATCAGTACGATGCCCTGAAAGAGCCTGAGAATTTTCGAAACAGCGCCACCTAGTGGTGAATTTTTTTTTTCAAATGCTTATAACTTTGGGTGTGGTTGACTTATTTTCACGAGAGTCATCTTTTTGAGTTCCTGAATCGTTGCCGAGTCCAACGATGCCAAACATGCTGGGTTTCGTCTTACGGTTTGTGTAGCGTTGCGATTTAGCGCGAAAAAAACATTTGGCTATATCTTCGAAACCGCTTGTCCGATCGAGACGAAACCACCGTCAGAAGTTTGGAAACATAGGTCGATAGGCTAAACGCTAATGCCCAAATGCGAAAATATTGATAGTAAGGGGTAGTAAAATCCAATCAAAGTCACGTGTCAGTCATTTTTTATGTGTTTATACACATAAATGTATATAACTCCAAAACTAAATGAGATATTTTCACCAAATTTTACACACACTTGTATGGGCTCACTATGAGGTCACATAAAAAAAATGGTGGGATTGAGCCTATTGGTGGCGCTATAATAGAACGTAACATGCTATTCTTAACGAATGCATTGGTGCAACATTACAAAACTCAGCATGTGCCATCAGCACCATGCCCTGAAGGTACTCAACACATTTCGAGACAGCGCCACCTTTTGGTCAAAAGTTATAACATAATTTCTAAAAAACTTTTGAAGAAATCTGCGTATTTTAATGCCACTGGTCTTAAGGTTTGTCATTGTCACCAGACTCTGACCACATCACATCGTTTTTGTAACTACGCCACCTATTGGTCAAAAGTGATAATCCATTAAATCACATTTTTAGTTAATTAGTGTGATTTTTAAGCCATTTTGCCTAAATTAATCTTTAAATGTCTTAAATTGCTCCTTGCTGCAGTTGGTCTGACACATGTTGACATGTCTTGTCGTCTTCTTTGCGCTTGGCCCCGGTTATTGCTGCTTGCAGCTATATTTTTATTTGTTATTTGCTGTTTTCCGATATAAAACTTGGTGAATTGATTTCATTGTGTAGTATTAGTACTTTTTGAGCAGGATTCTGTGATAGTGATCATTTTTGTCACTATAATCATGAAATGTTCATGCCATTTCATCTCTAGTTATGATCAACTATGATCAACTAAAATCAACTAATGTGTTTTTTACAGTCTAATATGCAAAGTACAATTTTCTATAAAAAATCAAATCTGATTCTGTTCTTTTCTCTGACACGCGTTGTTGGGTCTGGAAGGTTACTAATGTGATTGCTTTTTCTGTAAATTAAGTTAATGCTTTTTCAATTACTAAATTCATTGACAAAATGAATTCTTTGATTTGAATAATTTTTTGGCAATGTGTCGTGTAGTTCTTAAATTTCAATCTTCATGGTCTTAAAATGTCTTTAAAAAAGTATTTAATTTGACTAACTGAAACCTGCAAGAAACCTGTAAACAGAGCAGTGTAATTTTTATATGTTAGGTTGACTTTTATTATCATATTTTATTAAGAATGTGCTATAAGAATGCACAATGTGTGTGTGTGTGTGTGTGTGTGTGTGTGTGTGTGTGTGTGTGTGTGTGTGTGTGTGTGTGTGTGTGTGTGTGTGTGTGTGTGTGTGTGTGTGTGTGTGTGTGTGTGTGGCGTGATTGAACAATGTAGACATAAAAACATACTCCATTTTGTTCATACAGGACATCATTCAAACTGCAAAGTATTTACTTATATTTGTGTACACTCGCAATAACACACAACATTGTGCTTTTGTCTAACTATATATATAGCTGCGAGCAGCGATGACGGGGCCAACTAAACTAAAGGCACCGGGGTGGCGGTGCCACCGGCTTGGGTCCTTCATTGCTGCTCGCAGATATATTATTTCCTTGAAACTTTCCATGAATGAGGTGAAATTATCTTCCAATTATTATTTTTAAAACATTAAAGACACAAATCCCATGTTTCTTTAGCAAGAAATATTAAATATATTTGATCAATGACACAATTATCTAACATGATATTAACATTAAAATATACAATACTGCCATATTTTAACACCAACTTTGAGATTGATATTTATTTTACTAAAAATGTATGAATTATTAATGTCCGTTCACACTAGACTTCCATCCATACGCAGCAGAAACACAAGCTCAAGTGAATAACCCTGTGAGAAATAACACAAGCGTTTAGCATTCAAGTGGAGTGGATTGTTTATTTTTAAATTTTGAATTATCATTATTTGTCATATGCTAAATTAATGTTTGTAAAAAAGCTGCCACAGAATGTGACGTCATTTCACGACCTTTGCAGTGTTTGTAGAAATTTCACAAGCTCAAAGTGTAGAGAGGCCTCGGCTTTAACTAGTTTTAAATTAACCATGTGTATTAGCCTTATCTGTGTCCTACATGTTTCACTCAACCCTGTTACTCCTGAAATGATTTTCCTCCTTTTAAAAACAGAGCATTTCTTAAAACTGTGGCACTCAGGAAGTGACATCATCTGGGCTCTTTCTACTGCATGATGGGAGGACAAGAGAATAATCTCAATCCATCGTCTCAGTTTTACACAAACTGTAGCATTGACTGTATTCATCAACCCTGTTACCAAAGTCACTGTAAGAAGAATCTCTATAACTATTAATAACTTTGATATTTGACAAATACAACTTTATCAGTAACTTTACTGTTTACTGATTATTCCTAAACATTAGGGATGTAACGATTCAATCGCAACCGGTTGAAAATCGATACAAATGTGTGACGATTCAAGTCGGTTGAAATGTTAAACGAATCGCGATACACGTTTTAAACAGCAGGGCGCGTTTACTGTATAGCCTACTGTGAAGTTATGAACCTCGCTTTACAGGCACAATCGCAGCGAGCACACACTGGCGCGAAGCTAGCGAGTGTTTTCACTTTATTCATGGAACTTGAGCTTATGTGAGCAGTGCACTCAACTTCCATAGGAATGAACTATGTCAAACAGTAGACATGGCGACGGCAAGCGTAGATGTTGATGTTGTTGACTCATTCAAATCGGAGGTGTGGCGGCATTTTGACTTTCCGTAGACTAATAATAATCACCACCGTGAGAAGCACCAGTCACCTCCGTTTTCATGTAAAAGTAATTAATACGACAAGTGCGAGAGCCACGGAGATCACAAGGTGCATCAGTGTTTCCGTGGCAACCAGGTGTTGTATTTATTTTACTATCTCTTTCTCTAAATGTGTTCTGTTTTTTTTTTATAACTCTTACTAGTGTAATGATACAAATTATAACAAAATTAGAATCTAGCCTTTATTACAATGTTAAAACCTGTCAATGTGGTACTAATTTTACACAGTCTTTTACATAGTGTGCGAAGGTACGGTGTCCAGCCTTTTACCAAACATACAGAAAGAGGGATTTTTTTTATGTAGTTTTATTATTTGACAAATATATTTAAAATAAAAAGAATGTGCAGCATTTTGTCTGAGAAATAATAAAAGGGACAATTTTTCATTTATAATTTGTCTTAAATCTCATTTGTTAAAAAAATCGTGAGAAAATCGTATCGTGAAACCAGTATCGTGAATCGCATCGCACCGTGAGATGAGTGAATCTTTACATCCCTACTAAACATGTTGGAAATGACTAGAATTCTGGTAACGTTATTGCAAATTGGGAACCAGATATAAAATAAATGAAAATAAAACCGTTAAAATAGTATTTAGCTGGATCTGATGTTGTCAATCAATATAAACATTTCTCAAACCTCCCTTTACTGACTTATTTAACTGTTTGTCTAAAAGTAATGAAGTGTTTGAATAAGGGGTGTAACGGTGCACAAAAATCACGGTTCGGTACGTACCTCGGTTTTAAAGTCATGGTTCGGTACGTTTTCGATACAGCAAAAAGAAAGAAATGCTAGAGAAATTTCCTATTTATTAAAAGAAAAAATATTTTTTATATAAGTGTGAGTTTTCCTACATCTTGAAACTCGGGTTTAAATGGGGATAATTTTTGAAGGATGAATAAATAATGTTTTGGTCATCACATTAAAAATAACATTTAAATATATATTTATTTATATAATATTTGAGTTTTGAAGTGCTGGAAAAAGATGTGTTAAGTACTTGAAAGCATTTCACTATTCCAGCCAAACTGGTTACAATTAGTGTTACTATGGTGAATGTTGCTGATCTGTGGACTTAAAGCCTAACGTTATTACTAGTTCATTCACGGCACAATGTTTCTCCTGGTTTCCACGTCAGCGCTGTTTGATCTAATAGAGATCTACGATTAATAACAGAGACATGTGAACGCTTTTCACTAGATCTCGCAGCGATGTTACTACTTCAGTGGCGAATTCAAATGTTTTCTTCACTGGATCTCTTAGCGCTGTGTAGTAACAGTGTCGCTTGATCGAGATCGGCTCGCGCTCATAGAGCTCGCGCTGCACAGATCTAGGTTGCTGCTCCGAACTGATAAACACGAAGCACAATATAATGAGTAGCGCAGTTTCGTTCCGCTTTCATTACGTTTGCCATTTGATGTCGCGTAACGCTCGCGCCAGCGCGGATTTTGTCGGCAGGAAAAATGGTCCAAGGAATCGTTCGGTTTGTATGCGTACCAAACCGGAAGCCTCGAACCGAAACGGTTCAATACGAATACATGTACCGTTACACCCCTAGTTTGAATGTTTCTAACATGAATGTTCTTCAGCATCATGAATGAAGAATAAACACCAACCTCTTTGTTCTTCAGGATCTTCAGTGTGTTTCATTCTGCAGGTTCTGGATCACTCGTGTTCTCACTGTCCTCTTTAATAAACTCAGTCTTTGCAGATTTCAGCTCTTCCTGATGCTCTGATGCTCGTCTTCACTTGTAGCTGATGGTATATTCAGCATTTATTAAGGAATTACAGTGGGAGGAGCTTCACTGACCATGTGACTGATGTGGGAGGAGCTTCACTGATGATGTGATTGCAGTGGGAGGAGCTGATCTGCCTAAATGAAAAAAATAAATTACTGAATTTATTTTTATTATGACACTTAGCATTTATGTTTGTCTATCTATCTATTCATCGTACAGTAACTGAAGCCAATCATTAATTATTTGTATTACTAATCCTAACATTAATCTGCTTCTTAATTAAAATACAGTTATCTAGTCAAGTCAAGTATATTTGTATAACGCTTTTTACAATACAGATTGTATCAAAGCAACTCCACAGTAGTAAATTAAAATAGCACAATAATGTTTGTTTCTAGTGGAAAGAAAACGTCCACGTTTGGTAAGGCTGATCAATAGTATTATTGATTGATTAAATTAAATATCCCCAAAAGAGCAAGCCAAAGGCAACAGTGGCAAGGAACCGAAAAACTCCATCAAATGACCTAATGGTGACCTCCATCAGGTGACCTAATGGTGTCCTAAAACTCCATCAAGTAACCTAATGGTGACCTAAAACTCCATCAGGTGACCTAATGGTGACCTAAAACTCCAAGTGACCTAATGGTGACCTAAAACTCCAAGTGACCTAATGGTGACCTAAAACTCCATCAGGTGACCTAATGGTGACCTAAAACTCCACCAGGTGACCTAATGGTGTCCTAAAACTCCATCAAGTGACCTAATGGTGTCCTAAAACTCCATCAAGTGACCTAATGGTGTCCTAAAACTCCAAGTGACCTAATGATGACCTAAAACTCCATCAGGTGACCTAATGGTGACCTAAAACTCCATCAGGTGACCTAATGGTGACCTAAAACTCCATCAGGTGACCTAATGGTGACCTAAAACTCCATCAGGTGACCTAATGGTGACCTAAAACTCCATCAGGTGACCTAATGGTGTCCTAAAACTCCAAGTGACCTAATGGTGACCTAAAACTCCATCAGGTGACCTAATGGTGTCCTAAAACTCCAAGTGACCTAATGGTGACCTAAAACTCCATCAGGTGACCTACTGGTGACCTAAAACTCCATCAGATGACCTAATGGTGACCTAAAACTCCATCAAGTGACCTAATGGTGACCTAAAACTCCATCAAGTGACCTAATGGTGACCTAAAACTCCATCAGGTGACCTAATGGTGACCTAAAACTCCAAGTGACCTAATGGTGACCTAAAACTCCATCAAGTGACCTAATGGTGACCTAAAACTCCATCAGGTGACCTAATGGTGACCTAAAACTCCAAGTGACCTAATGGTGACCTAAAACTCCATCAGGTGACCTAATGGTGACCTAAAACTCCAAGTGACCTAATGGTGACCTAAAACTCCAAGTGACCTAATGGTGACCTAAAACTCCATCAAGTGACCTAATGGTGACCTAAAACTCCACCAGGTGACCTAATGGTGTCCTAAAACTCCATCAAGTGACCTAATGGTGTCCTAAAACTCCAAGTGACCTAATGATGACCTAAAACTCCATCAGGTGACCTAATGGTGACCTAAAACTCCATCAGGTGACCTAATGGTGACCTAAAACTCCATCAGGTGACCTAATGGTGACCTAAAACTCCATCAGGTGACCTAATGGTGACCTAAAACTCCATCAGGTGACCTAATGGTGTCCTAAAACTCCAAGTGACCTAATGGTGACCTAAAACTCCATCAGGTGACCTACTAGTGACCTAAAACTCCATCAGGTGACCTAATGGTGACCTAAAACTCCATCAAGTGACCTAATGGTGTCCTAAAACTCCAAGTGACCTAATGGTGACCTAAAACTCCATCAGGTGACCTAATGGTGTCCTAAAACTCCAAGTGACCTAATGGTGACCTAAAACTCCAAGTGACCTAATGGTGACCTAAAACTCCATCAGGTGACCTACTGGTGACCTAAAACTCCATCAGGTGACCTAATGGTGACCTAAAACTCCATCAAGTGACCTAATGGTGACCTAAAACTCCATCAAGTGACCTAATGGTGACCTAAAACTCCATCAGGTGACCTAATGGTGTCCTAAAACTCCAAGTGACCTAATGGTGACCTAAAACTTCAAGTGACCTAATGGTGACCTAAAACTCCATCAGGTGACCTAATGGTGACCTAAAACTCCATCAGGTGACCTAATGGTGACCTGAAACTCCATCAGGTGACCTAATGGTGACCTAAAACTCCATCAGGTGACCTAATGGTGACCTAAAACTCCATCAGGTGACCTAATGGTGACCTAAAACTCCATCAGGTGACCTAATGGTGACCTAAAACTCCATCAGGTGACCTATTGGTGGCCTAAAACTCCATCAAGTGACCTAATGGTGTCCTAAAACTCCATCAAGTGACCTAATGGTGTCCTAAAACTCCAAGTGACCTAATGATGACCTAAAACTCCATCAGGTGACCTAATGGTGACCTAAAACTCCATCAGGTGACCTAATGGTGACCTAAAACTCCATCAGGTAACCTAATGGTGACCTAAAACTCCATCAGGTGACCTAATGGTGACCTAAAACTCCATCAGGTGACCTAATGGTGACCTAAAACTCCATCAGGTGACCTAATGGGGTCCTAAAACTCCATCAGTTGACCTAATGGTGACCTAAAACTCCATCAGGTGACCTAATGGTGTCCTAAAACTCCATCAAGTGACCTAATGGTGTCCTAAAACTCCATCAGATGACCTAATGGTGTCCTAAAACTCCATCAGGTGACCTAATGGTGTCCTAAAACTCCATCAGGTGACCTTATGGTGTCCTAAAACTCCATCAGGTGACCTAATGGAGAAAAAAAAAAACCTTGGGAGAACCCAGGCTCAGTCGGGGGCCAGGTCTCCTCTGGCGGTTATGAACTAGAGGCCGGATTTAACTGTAAGATTAAAAATATTATATGAATGCCTGGCTGAAGAGATGCGTCTTTAGTCTAGTTTTAAACTGGGAGAGCGAGTCTGAGCAGCGAACAGTATCAGGAAGGCTATTCCAGAGTTTAGGAGCTAAATGTGAAAATGCTCTCCCTCCTTTGGTGGATCTGGATATCCTAGGAATGACCAGAAGCCTCGAATTTAGTGATCTTAAAGAGCGCGATGGATTATAGGGCGATAGAAGATCCGTTAAATAGACTGGAGCTAAGCCGTTTAGGGCTTTATAGGTCAGTAGCAATACCTTGTAATTAATACGGAACTTTATAGGTAACCAATGTAGTGATGATAAAATCGGTGTTATATGATCATATTTTCGTGATCTAGTAAGAACTCTAGCGGCTGCATTTTGGACTAACTGTAGCTTGTTTATTGAGGATGCAGGACAACCAGCTAATAAAGCATTACAATAATCTAGTCTCGAGGTCATGAATGCATAAACTAACTTTTCTGCATCAGAAACTGCTAGCATATTACGTAGCTTAGCAATGTTTTAAGGTGGAAAAAGGCTGTTTTTGTAACATATGAAATATGAAACAAATATAAATAATTTAAATTCTTCTAAGTATAAATAATGGTAAGAAAAACAGTTAAAAGCATAAACACAGAAATAAGTAACCAACAAATACCCTCAGTCAGTTGAAAATGAAATACGTTTTAAATGTAAATTTACAGGAGATCTGAAGACATCAGCATTATAAATGAGGAGAAAACAGGAACTATTGTCATGAAATAAAGAGTGTTTTCAGCAGATCTGTTAATATTGATGAGCCTCAGACTATTAGTCTGTTAACACTCATTCAACAACCCATTCAGGATCATCAGCAGATCATCTCACTTTATTCTGAGTGTTTGCTGTTAGAAACATTATTTGAGTCAGGATAGATGACAAAAGCCTGTAAAACTGCTCTATTGAAGGAAATACTGTTGCTTCTCACAACATGACAAGGATAAAACATAAAAAAGTAAAAACAAACACTAATGGCATTCATCTTAATAAACCACCTCATCTAAATAACTACAGCAGCATAATGTCAATATCTAAAATAAATTTTGATTTTCTAGTAACTAGATTTATTGCACTAATGTTATTCAAAACTGACAATGAATGATCCTAAATAAGTAATCATAAGCTCAATATGTGAAGTATTTAGCCGTGTATCTGTTCCAGTATTTTAACAACGTAAATCACATTTGATCTGCAAAAAATGTCGAAAAGTAGAAATAAAACGGCAGCAGCAACACTTGATATCGAGTCCCATTCCCCTCACAGATCTCAAACTTTGACTCTTAACTTGACGGTCAGTAACAGTTCGAAACAATCACACAAACGAACACAAAAACACTCAAAACCGCTCAGGTCTGAATGAACTCCACATATTCTCCTCATGCTCGCTGCTGCTGCACTAAATGTTTATTTCAGGAGGAAGACGCCAGAAAAGACGCACAAGTATCGCTGTGATCGATGAAAACAATACAGAAATGAGCCTGTCGCTTAATCAAACTGTATAAAGTGTATGTGATGGTTGTGTAAATATGATAAATACCGTGAACTGCTCTCCTCACCTCAGAAGACTTTTCTTCTTCTTCTTTGGCTGCTTGACGGCGGATGCGGACTAACTTAGCGCACTACCGCCACCCTCCAGAAAAATTGTGCTTGATCGTCACTATGGCTTACAAAAAACAAACAAATAAAACTACACTCTGTCAATGAGTCCAGTGTTCTTTAAAAAATTCAAACATATATTTTATTACTCTATGATCGGAAGCCTTAGACAAAATATCTCCAAAATATCTAAACCTTTCCCCACTGTCCTCTATTTTCCTTTTAATTAAAACCCTTTCTCTATTAAATTTCTTACATACGCACAACCGGCACATGTTTAGGGTGGACATATAATTACTTGACATGTTTAATCTTAGTGATTTCTTAAGTTATTAACGCCTGTCGGCTGTGTACGGACGTTGTTTTGTGACGCTATTTTGTATTGAAGTCTATGGGAAGTCTAGTTTGTTTTCCCCCAAAAAGGGGCGGGGACAAAATTGACAGTTAAGTTTCGGGTTTCTGTGCAACGTCTTCACATAGATGCGCGCGCATCTAAGGGGCAGAAAGCAACACGAAAACGGACACAGCCATAGAGATCATAGCTGTGTCTGAAACCGCTCACTCGTTCACTCATTCACTAATCCCTATATAGTGTATGGCATTTGAGTGCACTACATCTGCAAGGAGTGAACGAAATGAAGTGAGTGAATTCGGACGCTGACGTTTACACGGTGCGTCGGAGAGCTGGAGCTGTCGCAGAAAAGGCTTCGTCACACGTAGTGATAAAACTCATTTTATCTTACATGTTACTTTATAAAATATTATTAACAACAATAACAATCATAATGACTTTATTTTGTAATTATATATACCTCCGTGCCAGCTTTTTTCATCAATTGAAATTGTAACTCACGCTCACAGATGACGTGGTCGTTGAGCGCCCTCAGGCGACCGTTATTACCATTACATTTGAATGAATACGCACCTACAGATGATTAACGGATATTTTTCAAATCATCCACCAAATTATCATCTCTTCTTTACAGTTTAACAAATTAACAATAATGGCACAAATTATTAAAATACCTGGCTGTTAGTAAAACACATTAAATTGTGTTAATGCCTAAATAATATATTTTAATATAATTTACCTTATTAATATAATTTAATTTAATTTTTAAATTAAATCTAGGCCTATATAATATTGTCTCAATATTTTAATATGTTTTATTCAAGTAATGATTAATAAAAAATAAAATGTTAAAGCAGAAATAAGAAAGCTGTAAAGTAATCTCTGGTTTAAACCTATGGTTTAACATATACACTAGACGTCACCTTGGCTACAGCAGTTCATTGGAACGAATGCGTCAACAGAGCCGCCATCTTTGAACAGGGGAGCCCCTTCTCTTTATGCATCAGCGTCAATGTATAGGCAAAGGTCTAACGGAAATAAAATCACCATAAATCGTCATACATGCGATTTTCTAGTTTTCTGGTTCGTTCCAACAGTCAGACATGTATTTATCATCGAGTCCAGAGAAATTTATTAAAAAAAATTTTTTTTTAAAAACATTCTTCCTAGTTCAGATTTCGTTCGTGAACATCCATACGCAGCACAAAAGTCCGGCATCATCCATGAATTTGAAGTACAGGCGGAGATAGCAGCGTTACCTAGATACTTCCTATGACAAGACCCCTGTTCCAAGATGGCGGCGGTTTTGACGCATGCTTAGAACCCCCAGGTGACGTCTACTGTATATGTCTATGTGGTTTAACCCTTTAAGACCGACGCTCCCGTTTGCGTGTGTCTGTTTAAAAGCCTATAGAAACTGAAACCAAATGGCTAGCTCAATCATTCTTTTTGCATACAAAACCAGAGATGTAACATGTTCAGATCAAGCCTCCAACATGCCCATGTTGCGTTGTTTTCACCCTCTAATCAGTCTACAAACTGCGTAATATGCGTTTACAAAAAAGAAACACAAAAAAGCATTGCACTTGGTCTTTGCACACATGTTCTGTAGATCTGCGATTGATAGTTTCGTCTTCCGATGACTCATTGGGTGCTTCTCATTTCTTATTTGTGCATCCTCGTTTCCTTTCCTCGCTTCCTTTCCTCGCGTCTCAGCTCCACCCCCTGTAGGACGCGAGGGAAGGCTGCAAGGAAAGAAAAGGAGGACGGAGGAATCGAATGAAAGATTTTTTATACATTGGAATACTTGATCACTCGAGCGTCACTTCACAGCGTCATCAGCTGTGCTAAAAGAATCTGCCCTTATGTTGTTGAAGTTTGTTTATTTAAGAAATTCATAATAAATAACAATAAAGCAAGCTATCCTATTGAAATATGTGAGATGTGTGGTTTATATAAACTGCAAGGGTAAAGTATCAATTGAAATGATTGTGACAGATGTGAAGGGGGAGGAGAATTGATGCGTGCGTCACGTTTAGTCACTTAAAGGGGTGGTTCGGAATTTTGGACATCGGGCCTCATTTCCAAGTGAGCCTTAGTGTTATCTATCAGTAGAGACATTTTTTTTTAAATTCACCCAGTCGTCCCAGTTGCATAGTTGGCCGGTGCTAGGCTAGCGCGAATCAATGGGACCAGCTTTAGCATGCCATTAAAACGTCTCTGGTTACTGGTGTAACCTATGTTCTCTGAATAGGGAACGAGACGCTGCGTAGCTTATGACGCAGTGGGAACGCCCTCTGGGTGTGCCGATTGTCTGAAGCCCTTATAGAATCACGCCAATTCCATTGGCTGATGGCGCGACCGCGCCCTTGACGCCTCTGCGTCATCATACTATAACAGCGCGCGCGCGCCATCTGCTCCTCAGATTTCTCTGCCGAAAAGGATTCCTGTCGGCAGCGCAAGGAGCTTGGCAGCAAACGCAGCGTCTCGTTCCCTATTCAGAGAACATAGGTTACACCAGTAACCAGAGACGTTCTCTTTCATAGGTTCACTCAACGCTGCGTAGCTTATGACGCAGTGGGAACGATATACCAAACTCGCCAAGCTACAGTGCTGCCAAAACTAGAACAAAATCAGATCACGCGTACTGCTGGTTCAAGCAGACAAAACCTGGGAACCTGGAGTCGTATCAAGATCCAAATTGTAGAATTTGACAAAAGTGTGTGGAGAGGACCATCCTGCCGCCACACAAATGTCTTCCAGGAGAGCACCTCTAAAAAGAGCTTGAGAGGCAGCCACGCCCCTGGTGGAATGCGCCCTGACGTTAAGAGGTGAAGGTAGACCACGCACCTCGTAAGCCAATGAGATAGCGTCCGTGACCCAGTGGGAAATTCTTTGTTTGGATGCAGCAAGCCCGCGGCGGCCAGCACCAAAACATACCAAGAGCTGGTTAGATATCCTCCAGCCACTGGAACGATCCACATACATCTTTAATGCCCGGACCGGGCAAATCAGGTTAAGCTTACTGTCTTCCTCAGACTCAAAAGGAGGAGGGTGGAAAGAGCGAAGGTTAACAACTTGGGACCGGAATGCTGTGGATAAAACTTTAGGCACATAACCAGGCCTTGGTCTCAAAGAAACCTTGACCAAGCCGGGAGCAAAATCAAGACATGACTCGCTAACGGAAAAGGCCTGCAGATCCCCAACCCGCTTCAAAGAAGTCAAAGCTAACAAGAGGGCAACCTTGAGAGTCAGAATCCGATCCGGAGCTGACTCCAAGGGCTCAAAGGGGGCCTCCGTTAAGCTCTCCAGGACGATCGAGAGGTCCCAAGAGGGAATACCAGGGGAGCGTACTGGTTTCAGGCGTCTAACCCCACGCATAAAAGCAGAAACTAGCCTCACTTTACCTAGGGGAATCTCATCCGATTCCCTGTGAGCAGCAATGGCAGCAACATAAACCCTTAAGGTAGTGGCTGCCGCCCCCGAAGCAAACTTATCCTGTAAGAATTCCAGAACTGAACCAACTGGGCAGTCGACTGGGTCTAAAGCGTGTGCTGAGCACCATGATACAAAGACCCCCCACTTAGAGGAGTACAACTTTCTTGTGGAGGGAGCTCTAGCATTGGCAATGGTCTCCTGGACATCAGCGGGAAGCCCAACGTCCAACGCTAACGACCCCTGATGGGCCACACGTACAGCTTCCAAATCTCGGGGCGAGGATGCCATATCCTGCCCTGAAGTTGGAGCAACAGATCCTCCCTGACCGGAATCTCCCAAGGGGGGAGTTCCAAGAGGGGAATTAGTTCTGAAAACCATGGCTGGGACGGCCAGAATGGAGCTACCAGGAGGAGACGAACTCCGCTCTCCCTCACCCTGGAAAGAACTGCCTGGATAAGCTTGACAGGAGGGAAAGCATAAAGCCTCTTCCTCGGCCAAGGGTGGGCGAATGCATCTATCCCCAGAGGAGCTGGGGGGCTCAAGGAGAACCAAAGAGGGCACTGGGACGATTCCTGGGATGCAAAAAGGTCCACTTCCGCCTCTCCGAACACTTCCCAAATTAGAGCTACCGTCTGACGGTTCAACGTCCATTCCCCTGCCCTGAGTTTCTGCCTCGACAGAAAATCTGCTGCGAGGTTGAGGGCTCCTGGAACATGGACTGCCCTTAGCGACAAGAATTTGTCCTGAGACCAAAGGAGTAAGCGGCGCGCATGCCTGTCCAGGGTGCGCGACCGCGAGCCCCCCTGTCGATTTATATGAGACACCACTGCCATATTGTCCGTTCTGACAATGACGTGATGACCTCTGAGAAATGGGAGAAAGTGAAGGAGGGCCAGGGAAACAGCTCTCAGCTCCAAGCTGTTTATGTGCCAATCGAGAGTCTCTCCAGACCAAACCCCGCTCGCTGGTCTCCCTTCGAAAACCGCACCCCATCCGGTTAGAGAGGCATCCGTCGTAATCATCTGGCGACGGAAGACTGCACCCATGCTGACCCCCCTTTGAAGGAAAAGAGGGTCCCGCCAAATTGAAAGTGCGTGGAGGCAGCCACTCGACACCTTCAACCTGCGAAAAACCGGTCCTGTGGACCGGGCACCCGAGAGTCTCATCCACCAGAGAAAGGGTCTCATGTGGAGTAACCCAAGGGGAAGCACTGGGGACGCTGCGGCCATGAGGCCCAGCAGCCTGCGACAAGTGCCCACAGAAACATGATGACCGAGTGAAAAACGGGCCAAACATGTTAGAATGCCGGAAATCCGGGCAGGAGCCAACTGGGCCCGCATCCGAACAGAATCCAGGCGCACCCCTAGGAAGACTGTGCTTAGAGCTGGGGCAAGAACACTCTTCTCCGTGTTCAACCTCAGGCCGAGAGACTGAATGTGACGAAGGACAAGGTCCCTGTGGTGAGTCACTAATTCTTTGGAGTTGGCTAAAAGGAGCCAATCGTCCAGGTAATTGAGTATCCGGATGCCCTGGAGCCGCAAAGGGGCCAGAGCAGCATCCACACACTTCGTGAAAGTTCTTGGTGCTAGGGCAAGACCAAAGGGGAGGACCTTGTATTGGTATGCCTTTGCCCCGAAGGAGAACCTGAGGAACCTTCTGTGTCGTTTCACTACCTGAATATGAAAATATGCATCCTTCAGGTCTATTGTTATGAACCAGTCCCCTGCTCGAATTTGAGAGATGATGGCCTTGAGCGTCAACATCTTGAATTTCCCTTTGTAGAGACAAAAATTCAGCCGGCGCAGGTCTAGTATTGGGCGCAGACCTCCGCCCTTTTTGGGGACCAGGAAGTAACGACTGAAGAGGCCCTGCTCGATCTCCTCCGGGGGAACCTCCTCGATGGCCCCTTTGAGTAAAAGGGAGGAAATTTCCTGCTGTAGAACAGAAGCCTCTGAGGCGCTGTTGACTACAGTTGGGCAGACCCCGTTGAAGCAGGGGGGCGGGCGACAGAACTGGAGTGTGTAGCCGAGCCGGACCGTGCGGAGGACCCAGAGCGACACCCCTGGCAGACGCTCCCAAGCTGGAAAGGATTGAGAGAGAGGGGGTAGAGTGGTGCAAGGCGGCGGACATACCTGAAATAGGTTGATGTGTTGGCTTCCGTGTAGCGGAGCAGTCCAACGTGAAGGAAAGCCGTTGACGTCCTGACACGTAGAGAGGGGCACTGCTGCCTGGTTGGCTAGGACCAATGGTTCCGCCTGTTGCTGAGAGAAAACGAGAGTGTCTCCTACGCGAGCGATAGGCATCGGGTGTGTCGAGAGGGAGGGGAGAAAGTAGAGCGCGTCTCCTTCCTCCTGCTCCAAACGGTTTGGACATCGTTGAGGGGTGGCTGCACTTCGAAACACGCTGGGTGGCGAAAGTGGCCGGTATAGAAAAGGAGAGCGAGTGGGAGGTGGACAGAAACGCTTGCGCGGTCTGATCCAACCTCGCAGATCGAGAGAAGCTCTCCTTTTTCTGACCTGCAGGTCAGGAGCGATTCGAGGAGGCCGGAGCGAAGGGCTTGTTAGACCGCTTCAGCTCGAGGCGCTTATGGGGCCGTTGGCGAGGGAACGGGCGACCACGGGCTCCCCAGACCGTAGCGGGTGGGGGATGAGCCGAGTCACTTCTCCTAGCAGGAAACTCCGATCTATGAGAAGAGCGTTCTCTGGGCAGGGCAGGGGCGGGTTTGGAGGATTCCCTAGCCCTCCTGGGCATAAACTGCCTGAGGGCAGCTGACTGGGACTTAGCAGCCCGAAATTTTTCCACCACAGTGTTGACTGCCTCTCCAAATAACCCTGATTGAGATACTGGAGCGTCCAAGAGGAAGACCTTCTCCTTGTCGCGGATTTCAGTGAGGTTCAACCAAAGGTGGCGCTCTGCAGCAATCGCCCCCGCCATAGAACGCCCTACGGCGCGCGCCGTATGCTTGGTGGCCCTCAAGGCCAGATCGGTAGCCATGCGCAGCTCCTTGACGGCCTCCGGAGTGATACCGTCACCCTCGTCCATCTCCTTCAACACATCTGCTTGGTAGGCCTGGAGAATGGCCATGGTGTGGAGGGCCATGCCAGCCTGACCGGCTGCCATGTAGGACTTCCCGATAAGAGCGGAAGTAGTCCTGCATGGTTTAGAAGGGAGGAGGGGACGAGACTTCCAAGATGGAGCTGACGACGGGGAGAGATGAGAAGCCAGCGTGTCCTCGACCGCTGGAATGGCGGAATAACCCTGCTCCACAGAACCAACGAGGTTGGTGAAGTCAGCGGCTGCCGCGTTAGTAAGACGAGCGGAGAATGGCTGTTTCCAGGATCTGGAGATCTCAAGATGCAGATCAGTGAAAAAGGGGAGCTTTCTCCGTTCAGGCCTAGAATTAGGGCCGCTTAAAAACCTCTCGTCGAGTTTAGAGGACTGTGACTCGCGGGGCTCGTCTGGCCAGTCAATAGAGAGTTTCTCTGTAGCGCGCGAAAGCACGTCAACAAGCTCCGTGTAGGCCGCAGTAGGCCGCGCTTCCTGGCCGCTAGGCGGGAGAGCATCCGAAGCTAAAACAGGCCCGAAATCCTCGGAGTCGGAAGCCGTGGTGTAAATAATATCCTCCAGTCCGAAAGAAACCGATTCGCGTGCTCTCGGGCTGGGACACAAATAATCGTGAGAGAACTCGACTGGTGCGGCACCGCGTGCGTGCTCAGAAGACGGAGGGAGAGAAAGGGCATGGCCCGTCTGCTCGAACTCCATATCCTCGAGCTCTACATCCGAGCCCCAGGTCGCGGACTCAAACGAGGCCTCAGCGGCCTCGGGAGCGCGACGGGGGGGAACGAATGACTCCTTCTCAAACACCGCGAGCCGCGAACGGAGGGTTTTGAGAAGGAGGTTGTCACAAAATTTACATTTTGAAGAACCTAAAATAGCCTCACGCGCATGCGAAAACCCCAAACACTTAACACACTTACTGTGCGGGTCGTCGTTCGCGATAAAGCGAGCGCATGGCGGCGGGCAACGACGATACTCCATGGCACTTCACCGCAAGGAGAACAGGGTTCCACTGAAAGCAGTCGCTGAAGTGCAGATGAAGAAAGTAGAAGAAATCCGTCGAGATAATTCGAAATACGGGCTTAGAAAAACCGAAACCGAAGGGCGAAATGGCCGCTTCGTGAAGGCAGAGAAATCTGAGGAGCAGATGGCGCGCGCGCGCTGTTATAGTATGATGACGCAGAGGCGTCAAGGGCGCGGTCGCGCCATCAGCCAATGGAATTGGCGTGATTCTATAAGGGCTTCAGACAATCGGCACACCCAGAGGGCGTTCCCACTGCGTCATAAGCTACGCAGCGTTGAGTGAACCTATGAAAGAGAACAGTTTTACCCACTCCACAGTACACAAAAAGCAAATCAATTATAACGCCAGACTATCGATGTAAATGTCTGTTGAGAGAATAATGTTAGAAATCAAACTATCCTTTTCATCGCATTGCAATAGTTATATTGTTTTACCTATATTTATTAGCACAGTCTACAGCAGCGGCAGAGTCATATGTTACCTAGGCAACCGAGAGAGTCGGTCCACACGACAATCACGCGTGTGTATTTCCCTGCCGCTGACACTCATCACTACAGAAACAGAGTATAATTTATGATATATGTAATAGCAAGACAGAGGACTATGGCAACGTTTGAAAGCAATACCATTGTTTCGGACTTTGAAGACGAAGAATGTGAGTTATTCAACGAACCATATATGTATGAGCCAGAATACACAGATGAAGAATTATTCGAGATGGATGCTAAAAGGGCAGAAAGAGAATGAATGTCTGTAGAGACAGCAGCCAGTGGAGATGCCGTAGAGAACCGGGACAGAACATCGGGAGACTGGTGGTGCCAGTGCAGAAAATGTACACAAATGCAGAAGGAAGACGAGTGTTTTTGCTGCAAGGAGTGGAACGTATCACACAGATAACAGAACTGGAGCTAGACGAGCTAGACACTAGTTTCCAAAATGTAAATGTATCCGGGCACAGCCCCTCCCGAGACAGACCAATGTGCATAACGGAGCACCAGTTCAGTGTCGATCTATCAGTTATGAAAGGGCTAGCTTCATTAGCTAGCTAGAGTAGTCTAACAAAAGTTATTACCTGTACATCTGTAGCTGTTGGTGCATCTGGAAAGACGGCTGTAACTGCATGCCTTGTCATAAACCTGTGACCGTTCTTTAAAGTCGTCTGGTCTAAAATGGTCACTGCAAATCCCTTTTTAGAGTCCAAATTTCGGTGTCTCCTTGTCCAAGCCCGAAGAAATAATCCAAAGTTGAATCCTTTCTGGATCTTCAAAATGAAATTTGTGAAAACTTCGCAATGAACATTTATTAGGGCCCAAGCCCTAAGGGCGAAGGCCCTATTGTTTTCCTAAGGATTATTTCTTCTTCTTCTTCTTCTTCTTCTTTCTTCTTCTTCTTCTTCTTCTTCTTCTTCTAATTATTTTTTTACTACCTTTTGGACACTTTTGGAGGCCTTAACATGCTCAAAAACTCCTGAAACTTTGCACACATGTCAGAACCCGCGGCCATCAGGGCCGGGCTGAAGATGGTACCCGGGCGTGGCAGGGGGGCTCGACAGCGCCCCCTGGAACGGGGTCCGAAAACATGGTCCATAAATCAAACACGCTTGCATGTAATAATATCAGAGCCGATCCGCCCTATACGCTCACTACGCAAGATGCGTAGGGCCCCGCAGTTTACTCAAGGCCCCGCATCCCCCTCGTGTCGTAGCGCGTCAATTAATGTTTACAACATCAATGACAAAATTAAGCGAAACTATCCTTCTGGTCACAAAAAGAGAGAGAGAGAAAAGAGAGTGAATTGCGGGAACAACAATCAGGTAAACTTGTGTTCTAAACTTGTGTTCACAAGTTTGATGTCAGCAAAGTAAAGTTAATGTGCATTTCTATTGTGTTTTTTAAAGTGCAACGGCTCGGAAAAGATAACCGCGTCGCGTGTGTTATCATGTGTTCATATGCGCGACTGCGCGTGCACGAAATGAAACGCGCATTTTTCAAGCAGAAATATATGTGGAGACCAGACATACTGTACAATATATGGGCGTGAATGATGGCACTCCTCATCAAAGTACACATTATACACACTTTTAAAACAAGACACTGATTATAGTCTCAGTTAATGTGTAGTAAAAACTCTAAACAACTGCACTAATTATGCAAGATGAAAAGCAATGTAGGCCTATTGACAATTTGACATTGATTGACTTTGATTTATAGGCTATATTGAATTTAAAATGTTGATTAGCTGGACATACTGGTCAATATGGATGCACATCCCTCAGTAAATAATAACCATAAATCAAGAATTGCTTCAACATGCATAATAAAAAAAACTTTAACATGCTATGGCAAGCCATTTTAGCTTTTATTCATTCACAGTTTATGCATTTTTGATATCAATAATTCATTTTTTTTTTTACTATTTGCAATGTGAATTCTTGATTATTTTTAGTAGCGCCCCTTAGTTACATTTTTATCTACCAATGTCTATTTTTGATATCAGGAATTACATGTTCACTTGTACAAAAGTTAATTCTTGATATCAATGATGTCATTCACTCACAGGGATTATTGATATCTGCATCACAATATTCACTTGTTATCTTAATATTCTATAGAAAATACTCTATTTAGTAAATATCATTCTGTTCTATATTGTTGTACTTATTCTTTGACTGTTTTGTTTAAAGGAGGGAGGATTATATTGGGAGCACTGAAGTGTCAGGTGTGACTGTGGCAATGGCAAATGGTTTACATATCTCACGGCGTCACGGGTCAGGTAGAGGGCCCCTTAGCAGAATTTTGCTTAGGGCCCCAGGGAGGTCAGGATCGGCACTGAATAATATGAAACTCGGTACACATGTAGATCTCATCGTTTCATATATACTTCGCACTCTAACTTTATACCCCAGCCCAACAGGAAGTGGGCTATTTAGGCTTGTTTGGAAAACGCATGCAATGGAATGTGAAGTACTCCTCCTAGAGAATTCAAACACACGGCACGAAACTCGGTCAGCGTGAAGTCAAGACATTGAGGATGAAAGTTTGCGAGGGGATTTTTGATATCTCGAACGGTTTGGCCGTGGCGAGGAAACGAAATTATGGTGAGAAACGTGAAACGGGAAGTGTGTCATAACTACTGCATACATTAACTGATCTTGATGAAACTTCAGCAGTGTGTTCGTTGTAAGAGCCCGATCACATGGATGTGACTATTGTGAGTCAAAGTTATAGCGCCACCAACTGGCAGCAGGAAGTGTGTCACTTTCAAAATGCTTTGAAGTCACCCTCTTATTTTTACCCGATTTGCTTCAAACTTCATCTGTATAATGTAAATACACGGCAGATGAAGACCTGTGAATGGATTCTTGATATCTTTGAAACTGTTGCTGTGGCAATCCATCAAACTTTAATATTCTTTTTGGATGCTTTTGAGACTCTTAGCATGCCTGAAATTGCTTAAAATTGCATGAAACTCGACAGACAGATCATATTTATTAGCCAGGTGACATGTGCATAGTTTCAGAAATGGGCGTGGTGCAGGGACTCAGTAGCGCCACCTTTTGACAAAAGTGGGGGGGTTAGTTTCATCTAGAGTTACAAAAATCTGTATTTATATAGTTCTCCTCCAGCCAGACAACTTTCTAATTTACAGTCATTAGCAATAACCAAGAGGAAGTCAGATATTTTGGTTTGAATATGGTCATTTCTCTCTGAGCCTACGTCTCTGTGACTGCTGCTGTCTGTGTGTGTGTGTGAGTGTGGGGAGGGGGAGGGGGAGTGGGGCTAGATTAACCATTTCACTGCTGTGTGGTTTGGCCTTCATTAAAAAAGAAAATAAATGTCTTAAGCCTTGTATTTTTTAAATACGTTTTTTTAATAAAGGCATATAACAGACATGCTGCATTTAAAAAATTTTAATAAAACATTGTCTTTTATGTTTTTCAAGCCATTTGATTTATGAGGACTTTTGAAATGTCCTCATAAACCACCCATAAGTTGTAATACCAGTGTAATACACATGCCATTATACAAATTTGTGTCCTCATAAATCACATAAACCAACCCACACACACATCAAATTGACGGTGGGTGGCAATAGTATATTTAAAAGACTTGGTGTGTGTGTGTGTGTGTGTGTGTGTGTGTGTGTGTGTGTGTGTGTGTGTGTGTGTGTGTGTGTGTGTGTGTGTGTGTGTGTGTGTGTGTGTGTGTGTGTGTGTGTGTGTGTGTGTGTGTGTGTGTGTGTGTGGTGTGTGAGAGAGAGAGAGCATAATTTTTTTTTTTTTTTTTTTTTTTTCCCATGTGCTTGTCCTCCGGACAAGTAAATCTGTCATTCACAAGTTGCTTGTCCGGATTTATTTATTTATTTATTTATTTATTTATTTATTTATTTATTTATTTATTTATTTATTTATTTATTTATTCTGAAGCAATATTCTCATCAGTGTTCAATCAGCTTTGATATTTAAATCGGCATATTGTAATATCTGCATTGAATGTTGTGGATATTGACTAAGAATATTGAATATTATGTATGTTATCAATCACCCTAAATGCAATACGGTGTTAGTTATATATCTTAAAGTGCGATACTGTCGCATAATAGTGTCCCATGAAGGGCATCCCCTCCCCCAATATTATTAAATGTCCTATTAGTGTCTTATTATTCTAAATAATTGAATTTATTGATCAAATTTAGGAATTTAAAATGAAAGATGAAGCATAGGCTACTGTTACCCTAGGTAGGGCTGATCAAATTAAATCATTTACACTGAAAAATTACAATTGCATAAAATAATGTTATGAAATTGATTTAAATGTACAAATAAGAAACAGTGGAAAGAAGTATACTAGGCTACTTATAAACATAACACTAAACTGCCAATAGGTGGCGGCAGGCGGCCGTATTAATGAGTGAGTCATTTATTCATTCATTCAAACGATTCGTTTAAACGGTTGATTCATTCAAGAATGAGACAGATGTTTAGGAATGGCTCATTGAATCTTTGACTCAACCGAACCGATTCGGGTCAAAATGCTGAATCATTCAGTAATGAAAACAATGAGTGTTCCTGTGAGATGCGCCGTGGTTCTGCTGTGATTTTTGTTTGGGACTATTTTCGCTGCTGGAACAGAAGAAAAACAGCCAATATTACATCTAAAATGTAAGTGACTACATTTTAACTGTTTATTGAACTGTTGTAGGAAATCAATGTCACATTTTGATATGGTATTCAGGAAAAATAATTGAGGCTGCTTAACACATATGTTAAAATATAGAAACTCCACATTTAGATTTTTAGAGGCAGTTACAGTATGTTGTGTTAACTGAGTGTGTGTGTGTGCTGCGCTCATATAGATTTCTCCTCGAGAGGCTGCACGAGCGTCAACAGCGCAACCTATTTATTATCCACAATCGATCGCAACAACATACAATAAATGTAATAAAATCAGAATCATTCTCTCGGTTTAGTGATTCCCTAGTTATGTATTTTGTTTGTTATTGATGTTCTAATCAGGCTACTTGACTTGTCCGTTCGGGCAAGTAAAATTCTCTTTTACTTGTCCTTCAAAAATCCATTTGTCCCGGACAAGCGGACAAGTTAGACAGGCTCTGGAGATACGAAGTCTCTATTTTCATGCTACTAGTACATATTTTTTAGATATTAGTATCTATTCCATTAAGTACTAGTACTTATTCATTAACGACTAGTGCTTCTGTTTAGAATATTTAAAGTGCTTATTCAATTTGTATGCTTATTTATATTTTCTGAGCAGAAAATTCGATTTTTCTGCTTATTCAATATTTCATCTAAAATGTAAGTGACTTGACGTGTGTGTGTGTGTGTGTGTGTGTGTGTGTGTGTGTGTGTGTGTGTGTGTGTGTGTGTGTGTGTGTGTGTGTGTGTGTGTGTGTGTGTGTGTGTGTGTGTGTGTGTGTGTGTGTGTGTGTGTGAGAGAGAGAGATTGTGTCTGTTACAGTGACAAGAGTTTTTAAGCCTTGTCTTTTTGGATATATATATATATATATATATATATATATATATATATATATATATATATATATATATATATATATATATATATATATATATATATATATATATATATAATATATATATATATATATATATATATATATATATTTTTTTTTTTTTTTTTTTTTTTTTTATGTGCATACAACCCATGTATTTTAAATGTATTGTTTGCTTTAAATTAAATTAAGATTGTATGTTTGGTAATTGAACCTAAATAAATGTAAAATGAATGTGCTATATTTCAGATCAATATATTTGTTTTCCTTCATTTTAATCAACACTAACTTTATTCTCATCTGAATTATAAATAACTTATTTCTGTATAAAATAATAAATCCTGAATAATCCAGACCAACCAGAGCACACTATTTCTACAACATCATCAGTGCTGAAGCGGGACTACCAGAGCCGTTCGGCAGATAGCGAGCAGATATTTTGTGTCACGTCGTGCACAATAACCCTAAGGCACCAGGGTGGCGGTGCCACCGGCTTTTATATATATATATATATATATATATATATATATATATATATATATATTATATATATATATATATATATATATATATATATATAGCTGCGAGCAGCGATGAAGGGCCAAAGCCGGCGGTACCGCCACCTGGTGCACCAGGGTTGCGGTGCCACCGGCTTGGGCCCGTAATCGCTGCTCGCAGCTATATTTAGGTTTGATTTTGCAATTGCGAAATGCACACCAAATCACCATGTTGCCTTTGTTTACCTCAACAATTATTACTAAACTAGCTAGACCTCCCGACTGTCGTGTGCTTCGGTTCTGTTTACTTTTTGACGCAGTAACGTTACTACTAACCGGAGCGAAGTATAATTCCGCTGCTGCTGAGAAACTAGTTCCTGTAAATGTAATGCAATCATTAAGATGAAAAGGATAGTTTGATTTCTGACATTATTCTCTCAACGGACACTTACATCGGTAGTCTGGCGTTATAATTGATTTGCTTTTTGTGTACTGTGGAGTGGGTAAAACTGTTTTATGGCATGCTAAAGCTGGTCCCATTGATTCGCGCTAGCCTAGCACCGGCCAACTACGCAACTGGGACGACTGGATGAATTTTAAAAAAAAATGTCTCTACTGATAAATAACACTAAGGCTCACTTGGAAATGAGGCCCGATGTCCAAAATTCCGAACCACCCCTTTAAACACTTCCGCATAGGATACACCCGTGTATCCTCGCTCATAGCTCCTCTGGAAGCTCCTCACTCCTCGATCCTCGCCTCCTCACGGAGCAATTAGAGAATTGAGATGTCCTTCAAGATGGCTGAGCTCGATCAGTTTCCGGGTTATAGGATGGAGGACAGAGGAGCGATGAGACGAGGAGGGATATTGAGAAGCACCCACAGTGTTTCATCGGGTGTGATCCGCCGAATCAGCGTTTGATTGACACACGGTCGGAAACAGACCACACAATCGCAGTTCTGTATAAAAGTGGAATCAACGCATCTTGACCTTGTGGGTTTTTGTGAGAGGAGTTTGATTTTGAGATAGCGGATTTTTGGTGATATAGTGACATTTATAGTGCTATTTGTTTAGTTATATTTAGGCTTACAGTTAAATTTACTCAACACATTGACTGATAGAGACACAGAGTATAAATATAGTGATACAAGATACATAGATATAAATATAGACAGCTAGATTAATAGATAGATATAGATAGATTAAAGATAGGCTACATGTATAAATACATAGATAGATTATAGATACATACATAGATTATAGATACATATCTAAATACATAGATAGATTGTAGATACATATATCTAATTACATAGATAGATTAGAGATACATATCTAGATAGATTTGGATAGATAGATTAAATGGAGGCTCCCCAGAAGAGATGCCGTACATCTGTGGTGTGGGAGCATTTCCATTTAGAAACCCCAAATAAAGTGAGATGTGTGTATTGATCGGCTGCTCGCCTACTGCAACAATACATCATCCATGATGCGCCATTTAAGGAGCACTCATCCTGCCATTTTGCAGGGTGCAGAGGATGGCATTCCCCTGTACCTAGGCCTGCTACTGACACTGCTGGGCCATCTAAGCAATGCATTGTTTGAAACACAGTAGAAACACAGGACAGTTTATGGGAACTTTTTGATACTCGTATCCATCAAACCCAGATGATACACAATGCTACAGCCGATGCCACAGTGGAAGTGAAAAAATACATCAACGATGCGTATTTGCCCAGAACTCATGATCCACTGACTTACTGGAAAGAGAGAGCAGTAATCTTTCCTCATTTGTATGTCCTTGCTAAAAAACATCTTTGCATGCCAGCAACAAGTGTCCCTTGTGAGAGGATTTTTTCAAAGGCTGGAGAAATTATCTGTAAAAAAAAAAAAAAAAAAGAAGTAGGCTAAGTCCTTCCACAGCAGAGAAATTAATATTTTTGAATAAAAATTAAGTAAAAAAGTGAGACATTGTGGCTTGATTTATTTTATTAAGATTAATTTTGCAGGAGCAAATTAACATTATGCACAGTAAGAAGCCTTTAGGTTACAAGATTCACATATTAGAAAAGTACAATAATAATAAAAACAACAAATTTCCATGGCTCGTCAAGGTTGTTTTCAGATCAACACCTGCAAGTGACCACTAGATGTCATCGTTGAGACGGGTGTCGGATTGATTCGAAGCCTCGAAACAATATGAACCATTTGGTTCAACTGTTTCATTGCTTCACGAAGCCTCGATCTGCCCATCAGAGATAACCAAAGTTAACATCTAACATTCAACAACTCACCAAGACAGGGCAGAACCACAGGGCTTAAATAATCAAGTACAAACGAGCTAACAGAATAACAAGGGGGCGTGGGAAATGAGAAACACCTGGGATAACTAATAGACAAGACAGGGAACCACTGAACATGACATAACGAGACAAGACACAAAACCCACATCATGACAATTACATATGTATGTATCTACAAATACTTTAATCTTGAAACCCTCAGAACGTCGCTCTTTATGCTATAAACACAATTATAAAGCTATAAACATCACAGTAATTTGGGTATTCAGTGTGCTGGAGCCTCTAACATTCAGAATTTATAATATTAATATCAGTCCTGGTGCGGCACGTCCACGAATGAAATGTCATTTTCATAAACAGCATCTTAACTCTACTCGGGAAATGTACCGGTATGTCACCCTCCAAAAACAGTGTACACACCCTATCAGTATTGTTTCAAGTCAAGTCATCCTCATTTATATAGTGCTTTTAACAATGTAGATTGTCTCAAAGCAGCTTTACAGAGATAAACATATAATTTAAGGTAACAGAGATTGGTTTGGTTTTATAGCGGTTTAATGTTTTTATGTGCAGGATGATTGATTTCACACACCCGTTCGGCAAAACAATGAGACACAGTTGTGCAGTTATCAGTAACGGATCGCTCTTGTTATAACGGCTTCTTCTCCGCGACACAATAAAATAAATCAAATACATGAAGAAAAAAAAGAATGATCCCTGTGACTATACATACAGAGTGTCACATTTACAGTTACACACAAAACATCATTCATCTTAGGAAATAACAGTTAGGAGACAAAAATTAGTAGCCCACCCTCACGCAATATTAATTGACATGTCAGCTGAACTACTCACTCCAAAAGTATGTAACACTTGTAACACCTTCAACTGTGTATAGAGCATTTACACATTTGCAGATCCAGTCTGTTAGGAGGTTATCAGGGTCTAACAGAAGCATTAGCTGGCTCCACAAGCTTGTTAAACGCCGGTCTAGAGCATTTGGTTCAGTGTCATTAAATGTTAAAGGCAGTTCTTGTCCTTTATCGTCCAGTGTTTGTGATGTCCTGTTCTCTTCTGTGTTTTTCGTAATTTCTGGATGACAGTCTAACATTTGATCTGCATGTGTTTTCCAGCTTTGTGAACTGTCCGCCTGAACGTGTCCGACACTGGTCCTGACTGAGCAGAAACAGTGCCGGGTGTCCACTTCTGCTCTGCCGTCGATAATCTCTGACCAGCGGATCACTGACTGTGTGATGCATGGAGCGCACGGTGAGAACATTGAACTATTTCTGCTTGTTCCACAGTCAGTTTCACACTTGGGTTCAGTAGATCCAGCCGTGTCCTCAATCTCTCCTGTAATGGTACTGGTTCTCTGGATGCTTTCAGTGAATGTTTAAAGGTCTGCACGAAGCGCTCGGCCCGTTGGTGGCTCGGGGAAAGGTGCAGAACGCACGTGTTTTACACCATTTGTTTTCAGAAAACATCCAAACTCCTTAGTAAATTGTGTAAATTGTAAATTGTGGGCCGTTGTCGCTAACTAGTGTTTCAGGGATACCGTAACGACTGAATGGACCTCGCAGAACTTGACTTGTCTTGGAGGAAGTTGTCGAATGCGTCGCATGAACCTCCGGACATTTTGAGTGTGCGTCAACAACTACCAGAAACATTCGTCCTAGTTCATCATGATCCACAGATCCTCAAAACTTCTGATCCCTGAACTCATGTTTCCCCCCTCGAGTAATCTCTGTGGAGACGTCTGTGTCTCACGACAGTAATCAGAACCACCAGAACCACCAGAACCAGCAGAACCACCAGAACCAGCAGAACCACAGTCACAGTCAGTCCAACCAGCAACATCCAATGATCTACAGATGAAGGAAAAGTGGGAAGAGAGTTTTTCAAAATGTTGACCTCAGTGTTTCAGAACTCGTGTAAAGCTCTCATGCCTCATGTTTTACTCACTTCGATGTTCAGTGTCGTCAGTTTTGTCTTCATCAGTGTCGTTCAGATTTCCCTTCCAGTCTAGAACCGATTTGGTACATTGAAAGGTTAGTCGTGCAGTTTAGTATTAATTTACTGATTAAACATAATATTTCTGCTTCTCCACTGATCTTCTCTCACCTGTGACTGTGACTGTGATCAAGATGTTTTCTTCATAATCCAGAGCTCTGTATGTTCCAGTGTCAGTGAGTGTAAAGTCATGAATGATCAGAGTCTGGTCACTGATGATCAGTCGATCACTGCTGACCCCGTGACCTCTCCTCCACACCTCTGTCCAGCCGGAGCGAGAGTTTCTCTCCACTTTATCAGCATTGATCAACACAACATCCAACTTCAGATCCTCTCCTTTCTTCACTGAGATCTCATCTGAGGACAAACACACACATTCATCCTCAATCACAACTATAATAGTGTCATTTAATCAAGGCCATAATCACATATTTAATATTGGGGGATCAGATGAAAACATTGGGAAAACTCAATCGACTCTGAATATTAAGTTTGACCCATTCAGTGTTTCTGCTGTTTCTAGTCCTGCACACAATACCAACACTATTACAGACAATCCTGAAGCACATGATGATGTTTGATCAGTTTTGACTTTACCGTGAATATGAAGATGATATTCCCTCATCTGTTTCTCCACTTCTCTCTGATTATTATTGTAATAAACATATAAAAAGTATTTCCCAGCGTCACTGAGTCTCAGATCGTTGATGATGACGTCACATGATCCTTCTTTACACACTCGACCGCTGCAGTTTTTCTTCTCACACACAGGGATGTGTTTCCACACACTGAATAAACTGATCTCCACAATCTCTCTGTCCTCAGATCCACATGATAGAGTGACGATTCCTCCCTTTATTCCTGACACAGGTTTAGTGGAGGATCCTGCAGACACACACACTCATATTCACTCAATACACACTAGCAATACTGACTAATACATGTGCTGGCTATTTTCTGAAATATTCTAGTGGAGTAGTTTTAGTAAACTGGATTAAAATAAATAAAGTATGAAGGCAACAAGTAGCCATAAACATCATAAGTGCACATTACAGGTTTCATATGTTGATGACAGTATAAACCTAGAGATGAGCTACACAACAGAAAAACAATAGACTACAATAACTAGTAGCTTCAACTAGTTTAACTAGAACTAGAAAATCATAACTGACACTGACCGCTATAACTGATAAAGCACAGCAGAAGAAGAAGGAGAAGAATCATCCTGATGAGAAAACAGAAGGTGTGTTATGTGACAGACACACACATTATAAACTCACTTTCAGTTTATTGAAAGATTTTCATCCACATGTGGATCTTACATGATTAAAAAATATCAAACTATAATCTTATTTTTATCTTCGTTTCTCCCATCATAGAAAGCACAATGGACGTGTGTGTGTGCATGTGTTTGTTTGTTTGTGTGTGTGTGTGTGTGTGTGTGTGTGTGTGTGTGTGTGTGTGTGTGTGTGTGTGTGTGTGTGTGTGTGTGTGTGTGTGTGTGTGTGTGTGTGTGTGTGTGTGTGTGTGTGTGTGTGTGTGTGTGTGTGTGTGTGTGTGTGTGTGTGTGTAAAGTTGGCAATAAATTCACAGATTTGAACTTCCCGGGTCAATAACTCGTGAGCTAAACGTTGTACTACAAAAATAACACCTCTTTTCCTTTTATTTCAGATGTTTTGAGGGTCATTTGTTGTGAGTAGATATATTCATCATGCATGCATGCATTACATTCATTCAAATCATTAATTTTACCATTGTGAATAGCCGAGTTGCGTGCGACTGACACTATGCTGACACTAGGGGGCGAAAGCAGTGCAGTAGAATGGTGTACTGTACAGGACAGCACAGTCACAGAAATGAAAAGCGTTTCCCCAAAGATCTGAAGGGAGCGTCTACAAAGTGCAAAACCCGAAAAGAGTTTCTACAAAACAGTCCATCACTTGCATGTCACACACAGAGTCACCAGAGTCAGTTCACACACCACTGCTGTCCTGCTGTTACACTACAACAGGGAGAGTATTTTTGCATAATTTTTATTTATGAAAAATTTTCAATAACCTCACTGTAATTCACTGTTATCAAATTCAGTTCATTATTAATATATTATAAATATTTTTCAAACTAAGTGTTGTAGGCTACACTAAAAAACGTTGGGTTATTTTTTTAATCCAACCGTTGGTGTATGCATGTTGGGTCATTATGTTGGGTTATCTTAAAATTTATAACCATCAGGAAGCAGTGGTGTGTGAACTGAATTTGACACAATACAGTGAATTACAGTGAAGTTATTGAATATTTTTTTAATAATACATATTTTAAAAATCATGCAAAAAGCTATTTGACCAAAGTAGCCTATGTGTAACCGTCAGGACAGCAGTGGTGTGTGAACTGAATCTGGTGACTCTATAGTGTGTGACATTGAAGTTATTTAATATTTTTGTAGGAACTATTTTGGGGTTTTGCACTTTGCAGACGCTCCCTTCAGATCTGAGTGTTTCATCAGCCGATCCTCCAAAACAAGAGCATTGTATTCATTCTCTCCACTGCGAAGAAAAAATGAACCGGGAAACCGAGTGTGTGAGAGAATAAAGATTTGTGGATAAAGCGATGTCGAGATTCGCGATACACTGAACTGTTTCTCAGACCGATACAGTAACGCGATGTTTTAAAACAGAAAACAAAAAGAGCGATGGATGAGGTGAATAAAAAACTTTGTATTTATATATCTATATTTAATAAATACACAAGCAACAGGTTTTAGAAGTTATTTTTCCTGCTACCAACCAATCGGAGTAATAATGCTAAAATATTTTACAATTATATTAATAACCCCCACTATATAAAACAATCATGTCAATGTCATCATTGTATCTGGTTAATTTCGGCATAGACTTTGACTCTCTTTAACATCACTAGCAGGTTTAGTTTCCCACAAACAGACAAAACGAATCGGTTACCTAACGTAACCTCGGTTCTCTCTAGATGAGGGAACGAGTATTGCGTAAGCTAGCTTACGCTACGGGAAAGATTCCATCTTTCTGAGAAATTGAAGCCAAAAATTATCCTATAATTTTGTATCCATTGTCAACGCAGTTCAGCTGCAGCAGACCATGAGAAGGCTAGCTAGCCGCTCATTGGTTCGCTCACGGAGAACTGCTTAAGCCTATGAGGGAGCGCGGATGAACCCGCGACCAATGAGAGTCTGACTCGCTCTCCCTACGTCACCGCCCCCGAAGCGGGCGTGGACGAGGCTATAAATACCCCGAATAGGCTGAATAAAATCTGTTTTTTTCAATTCTGAAGCGAACATCGCCAGTAGCACAAGCACGGCCAGGAACGCAATACTCGTTCCCTCATCTAGAGAGAACCGAGGTTACGTTAGGTAACCGATTCGTTCTCTTACGAGAGGTTCTCTCGTATTGCGTAAGCTAGCTTACGCTACGGGAACCCATTGTCAACGCCGTGCGTGCTAAGCATCCACTATTAGTCCCGGGGGCATCCCGGGGAACACCGAAAGTGGGAATGAATATATGTATCTGTGACAAACGGCCATCGGAGCGGGCCGGTTATTGTGTAGTACATAAGCACATAAAAGAGAGGGACAGAGCGAACTCGGTCTGTGTGAATTAACCCCCTATAGTGCAGCTCAACCAGAAGAGCTGAAACATACTAGACTGCTAGTAGTTTAGCCTGCAAAGCGGGTACTTCCAGATTGTAAAATCTGACAAAGGTGGAGGGGGAAGCCCATCCCGCTGCCACGCAAATGTCGTGAATGGAAATCCCACTGGACCATGCCCACGATGAGGCAATGCCTCTAGTGGAATGAGCCCTGATGCCCAAAGGGCATGGCAGGTCTTTCGATGCGTATGCTGCTGCAATGGCATCAACAATCCATCTGGGTAGGGACTGTTTCGAGGCGGCCAACCCCCTGGTGCGCCCGCCGAACGAAACAAAAAGCTGCTTGGATCGTCTGATCGGAGCTGTGCGAGTGACATATAATCTCAGAGCCCTGACCGGGCATAGGAGATTAGAATCTGATTCGCTATCGGAAGCAGGCAGAGCCGATAGGGATATAACTTGTGCCCTGAACGGGGTGCCAAACGCCTTGGGAACATAGCCATGCCTAGGTTTGAGAGCGACTAATGAGTCATTAGGACCAAACTCAAGACAGGACGCGCTGGTCGACAGCGCGTGCAGGTCTCCCACCCGTTTTACTGACGCGAGCGCGAGTAAAAAACGGTCTTTAGCGACAGGTACTTTAGGTCCACGGTGCTTAGCGGTTCGAATGGGGGAGCTTTCATAGCATCAAGAACTATGGAAAGGTCCCAAATCGGCACCGAAGGGGGGCGCGGGGGATTCATCCTTCTAGCTCCCCTGAGGAAGCGGACTACCAGCCCGTCTTTGCCCAGTGACTGGCCGCGTCGGGGTTCAGCAAACGCCGCGACGGCTGCCACATATACCTTAAGAGTGGACGGGGATCTGCCCTTGTCCAGCATCTCTTGGAGAAAATTTAGTAAGGAGGGAACCTCGCATAACCGCGGGTCCAGACCCCTATCTGTGCACCACTTCGAGAACACAGACCATTTTGACGCATAGAGCCTTCTGGTAGAAGCCGCTCTAGCCTGTATGATCGTGTTTAACATTCCCTCTGGCAAAGCAACGGGTAGTTGTTGATCACCCACGCGTGAAGCGCCCAGCGCTCTGGGTGGGGATGCCAGATCGAGCCGCGAGCTTGGGAGAGGAGATCTGCTCTGACTGGAATGGGCCACGGCGCTGTCTGTGACAGCTGCGTGAGCTCCGGAAACCAAGTCTGACCTTCCCAGTGCGGGGCTATGAGGAGCACCGAGTGCTGCACTTCTCTGATTCTCTGAAGCACCTGTGGTAACAGAGAGACCGGAGGGAAGGCATACAGCGGGCGGCTGGGCCAGGTTTGGGCTAGCGCGTCCTCGCTCCTTGAGAAAAATATTGGGCAGTGGGTGTTCTCCGCCGAGGCAAAGAGGTCCACCTCTGCTCTGCCGAATAGACGCCACAGTTTCTGGACTGTAAGAGGATGCAGGGACCATTCCCCGGGGGGAATGGGGTTCCTGGACAGGCTGTCTGGACCGTCGTTCAGATGTCCCGGCACGTGCGTCGCCCTGAGCGAGAGCAGGTGACACTGAGACCAAACTAAGATGCGTTCTGTCAGCTGGAAAAGATTCCTGGATCTGACTCCGCCCTGACGGTTTATATAAGAGACCACGGCTATATTGTCCGAACGGATCAGCACGTGGTGGCCCTGAATGCGCGGGAGAAAGCGCATGAGCGCGTTCTCGACCGCCAACCTCTCCAAACAGTTTATGTGTAGGAGGCTCTCTTGAGCTGACCGGGGCCGAAGGCCGGTGAGCCCTCGCAGACCGCTCCCCAACCCGTGTTGGAGGCGTCTGTCTAGATGACTTTTCGGCGTGAAACTGTCCCCATGGAAACGCCCCGCTGAAACCATTCTACCACTGACCATGGCTGCAGAGCTGTGATACAGGTCTGCGTTACTTTTATCAGCTGGTGGCCCGTGGTCCACGCTCGGTGAGACACACGGCTCCTCAACCAAAGCTGAAGCGGGCGCATGCGCAGTAACCCCAGCTGGAGCACCGCGGAGGCTGAGGCCATACAGCCCAACGCTCTCTGAAATGTTTTCAAAGGCGTGAGTCTGTTCATCTGAAAAGATGCGGCGAAACGCTGCACACGGTGCGCGCGCTGCGTTGACAGACGCGCCGTCATCGTGACCGAGTCCAGCTCTATACCCAAGAAGGAGATAGTCTGACTGGGTTGTAGTACGCTCTTTGTCCAGTTGACAGAGAGGCCCAAAACTTTCAGATGGTCGAGGAGAACTGTACGATGAGACAGTAACTCTCTCTGAGATTGTGCCAAAATCAGCCAGTCGTCCAAGTAGTTCAGTATTCGCAGCCCCTGACTCCGCAGGGGGGCGAGCGCCGTGTCCATGCACTTCGTGAACGTACGGGGTGCTAGGGATAGGCCGAACGGTAGGGCGGTGTATTGATAAACCTGGCCTTCGAGGCGAAACGTAAGAATGGCCTGTGAAGGGGATTTATCTGGATCTGAAAGTATGCATCTTTCAGATCTAGTGATATGAACCAGTCCTCCTGGCGCACGTGCGCGAGGAGTTTTCTGATAGTGAGCATTTTGAACGGTCTCTTCATGAGAACTTTGTTCAGCGATCTGAGGTCTAATATTGGTCTGAGACCGCCGTCTTTCTTGGGGACAAGAAAATAACGGCCGTAAAACCCCGACTCGCTCATAGCCAGAGGCACCCTCTCTATAGCCTTTTTGCACAACAGAATTGCTATCTCTGAACGGAGCAGCGCGTCACTGCTTCTGGGTTCACAGTAGTTTCTAGCCGCGCTCGGAAGCGAGGAGGGCGGCGGCAAAACTGTAAGCGATAGCCTAGCTTTATTGTGTTTAACACCCACTGCTTCCCACGCTTTTAAGCGTGACGCTAGGGGGTAAATGGCTACATGGTCCCCGTCGCTGCACTTCGCGGGCTGCGTGAGCGCGCTGATAGTGTTTACAACAGCGGGACGTACACTCGGAGGGGAGTTTATGGGCCCTGTAACAGAGTGAACAGAAGTAAGACGCGCACAGGGCTTGTGGGCGCGCTTATACACTCTGAGACTCGAGCGGGCTTGGCCCGCATTATGAGAGTGGACTCTGTGTGAGACAGGGGAACTGGAGTGTCTTTGTGTATGAGTGAACACAGTGTTGTGGGCACATTCTCTACACAAGTTTATGGACCGTGTAACAGAGGTGGGACGCGCGCACGGGTTCGTGGGCGCGCTTATGTACTCTGAAACTCGAGCGGGTTGGGACCGCTTTATGAGAGTGGACCCTGTGTGAGACACGGGAACAGGAGTGTCTTTGTGTATGAGTGAACACAGTGTTGTGGGCACATTATCTACACAAGAGGCTTTTACTCTCTTTTGAGATTTCTCTGGGACGCCGTAAACACGGCGTTTTGTGTATGAGTGAACACAGTGTTGTGGGCACATTTTCTACACAAGAGGCTTTTACGCTCTTTTTGAGATTTCTCTGGGACGCCGTAAACACGGCGTTTTGTGTATGAGTGAACACAGTGTTGTGGGCACATTTTCTACACAAGAGGCTTTTACGCTCTTTTTGAGATTTCTCTGGGACGCCGTAAACACGGCGTTTGTGCTCATGCAAGCGGGAAGGGATACCGGCTTGGTAATGGCGGGGTACACTGCTGTAGTAGCCGCGTGAGCGGGGACTAACAGAGGGCGAAACTTTGACGGCGATCCGGCCGCGGCGGGAGAGCGCCGTCTTCTCCTCAACCACGCTAGGCAGACTTCGAGTAATCAGTTTTCAGCGCGATCCTCTGCCGAGGCCCCCGGGGAGGCGGCGGTCTGTGGCGGCTGTCAGAGCGAGCGAGGGCGGCCGCCCTGGTGTCGCTGAGAAGTCTGACTGTGTTTAGCTAGGCGCTAGGGTGGGGCTCGTGCAGGAGGCTGGTCACGTGAGCGGCCTGCAGAGGAGCTAGCGCGACGAGGCAGAACAAAATTCGCAGGAAATCCTCAATCCGCGACTGAAGGGGGATTTTTTCCCCCGCTCTCGTCCCATTCACGAAGTAGCTCACTCTGTAGTAGACATGGGGTGCAGAAGCTGCTTGGCCGGCGGCTGAAAGCTTGAAGTCGGACTGCAGGCTTTAGCGGGTAGCACAGGTGATGAGCGCCATCTCGCGGAGGGCGGCATAGACGTGCGGCGACCAGGTCCTCTACAGGGAAAATGGAGATAAAGCCCTTCTCTGCGGCTCCGTCCACAACGCGACGCGGGGTGGAAGAGTCAGAGCGAGTTCTAGCAGAGAGCGGGGCGTTCCAGGACTTCGTGAGTTCTGCGTGCAGATCAGGCAGAAAGGGCGCAGCCCGTTTAGCGGCGGGAGTCGAACGCTGGTGGAAGTAGCTGCGCGGGTCCCGGTTGATTCTCGGGCCGAGGAGGCGTGAGAATCGGACCAATCCTCACCGTCTGAAGCGAGAAGCGAACATGTCTCCTTGGTGTCCGCGGCGTCAACGGAGGCAACAGAGCGGCCACTCGGCGGCAGCTGTATGTCCGGAAGCGGCGGAGATGGAGAGCGGGAGCGAGAGGCTCCGGCGGGATGAACGCTTCCGGCTGGGGGTCCGGCGGCCTCTGAGGGCGGCGTTTCTTTCTCCGCGGCGAAGTCAGAGGCGGCACGGACGCATCTTAGTGGCCGAAGTCGAGCCCGCGGGGTCAACAATGGCATAGTTTCGCAGAGCTCGCAGCCGCCACAGCGGGGGCGAGATCGGCGTGCTCCAATCCGAGGCAGAGAGCGCAGAAGAGGTGGCGGTCCCCAGCCTCGAGGGGAGCGCGGCAAATGCCGCCAGAAAATTTACGAGACATCTTGAAAAAGACGCTCGCTCTTTTAGATACAACAATATATAGGAAGCATTTTAGTATAAAGGATACAATCCGTCGGATGGCGCTAGCTCACAGGACGGCTGAAGGTGGCGAAGACGGCCGGCTTCCTCAGTCTCCCAAACGCTCGCTAAAAGGTGCCTTTTCAAACGACGGCGGCTTCTCTCTCAGGATCAGCAGATGCAGGTGCGTCGCTGAAGGATGAAAAATCAGATTTTATTCAGCCTATTCGGGGTATTTATAGCCTCGTCCACGCCCGCTTCGGGGGCGGTGACGTAGGGAGAGCGAGTCAGACTCTCATTGGTCGCGGGTTCATCCGCGCTCCCTCATAGGCTTAAGCAGTTCTCCGTGAGCGAACCAATGAGCGGCTAGCTAGCCTTCTCATGGTCTGCTGCAGCTGAACTGCGTTGACAATGGATACAAAATTATAGGATAATTTTTGGCTTCAATTTCTCAGAAAGATGGAATCTTTCCCGTAGCGTAAGCTAGCTTACGCAATACGAGAGAACCTCTCGTAAGAGAACTATTGGTTTAAGAACAAAAACTCACAAGCTGTCGTTATATATTTAAGAATAGCGAAAACTTACATGGTAATAGTTCTGCATGGGTCTGTTCAGGCTTCGTCAAAACTCACGACTGAAATGTTGCGTGTGTCTCATGAACGGAGGAACAGTTTTTAAAGGAACAGTATCAAGCACCTTTACATTTATGGCAAACCGATTTAACATTTAATCCTAAAACGTACTAGTATTTATTTTCAATCTACTAATATTTGTATAGCAGTAGTTAATCCATTAGGTTCTAGGCTACTTAGTCATTATATTGTTCTTATTTATTAGATGATAGTGTACTTTATTTTATTTAGGTATTAGATTTATTAGATGTACTGGTGCGTTATGACTTTCTCAGTTTGTGTAAACCTATTTAGGGTTCAGAGTATTTATTTTTCCCCATATTAATTTCACACATGACTAGAACAATTATGTGGTTTTGTTTCATTAATAGTGTATACTTTTTTTTCTTGATTTACCCCGAAATAATGAAAGTGAAATGTGACAACTTGCCCCATAGGGTTCATTATAAAATGACATAAAATACATAACATCACACATATGACAGATTCAAATGCTATCTGATCTAATCAAACAATATATAAGACAATATATAAGTCAAAATAAAATATGTTGTCAATAAAATACAATTATTAACCTTTTCATATAAAATAATGGCATTTTTTAATAATTAAAAATCAACAAATTTTTCAGTTTGACATCAAACACACACCGCGAAACACAGCTATACAGCATATCTCAAAACATAATAATAATGATCATTTCTGAACATTGACTCTCAGTCTTTATTCACATTGTTCTCATGGTTTATCAATAGAATTCATAAAAGTATAGAATATGACATTTCTAATAGGGGCTCATTGTAACTCAGTGTGACAACATGCCCCGCCTGAGTAACTGCGGTTTAACCCCGGCGAGTGTTTCTGCTGTTAGATCAGCATTAAACAACCATATAAATAGTCTAATTTTAAATAAACACAAAAAAAAAAAACAGATGAAAAATGAATATAAGTAAGAAATGTACTTTTGGTATGTTTAAATGTTCTGTGATATCTTACAAAAGATTTCTGAATTTTGGTGCAGTTTTTCCTCTATTGTGTTGATATGGCAACTATTTTCGTCATGCTAGCATGTGTGTGTGTGTAAGTGTTTAAAACAAGCGTGTGACAACTAGCCCCGCGTTACACTGTCCCGCTCTCCCCTATTCATCAAATCAGCACTTATTACAACACACAACGGTGATTCAAAGTGCTTAACATTCAAAAATAATGTAAAATAATCACAACAGATGCATAAAAATAAAAAATAAAATAAAAAGCAAAGAATAATAAATGATTAAAAATGCATTTAGATTGTATTAAGAATCTAGAAATAAGAAACAGAAGGAATTTGGTATTTCTAGCTCACGATCTGTTCATATTCAGTGAGCATTATATTATCATATTCTGCAATGTATGATATATCTGCATATCTATATATATCTACATATCTATATATCTCCATATCTGCATATCTGCATATCTACACTCCTGCGACTCTAATTGTGTTTTTGTGAAGGCCGGCGAGGAGTCCGGCACAATAATACTCCTGTGATTAAAGCATGAACAAGTTCCTCTCTTCTGGAAATCAAAGCATCTTATTCCTGCAATATTTTGGAGATAGTAATATACTGATTTAGTTATTGCTTTTACTGCTGAAACTATAAGCTCTGACTCCAGAATCACAAGAATATTGGTGTTTAGTATGTTTGACCGCTAGAGTCGAGGAATGTGTTCACCTTGACAACTTTATCTCTGTTTCCAACAGGAATGACTTCACTTTTCTCTGTTTAACTGAAGAAAGTTTTGACCTCCAACAGTTAATAGTGACACATTTCTAATGTTTGCCATTGATTCTGTGATCTGTCATTCAGATTACAACTATTCAGTTCTTCTGACTCCTACATATTCCTTATTTACTAGCAGATATTCATTAAATAGTTCTTATTTATTAGATCATTGTACCTATTATATATAGTAAATGATTAGCTACTAGTACTTAATTATTCAATAAATACTAGTAAACATTAATTAGATACTAATACTTACTCCAAATGTTACAAGTAAGATTTTATATTTTACTAAGATTTGTATTTGAACCCTACAGTGGCCGTTCTGACCCATACCCGTAATAAAGCTGCGAGCAGCAGTTATCAGGTTCATGCACTTCATACTGAGCAGAAATGTAGCTTTAAATAGTTCTAGAAGCCTACCTATTAAATTCAGGATATCTTTAGTCAAATAAGTTACTAGCAACCAAATAAATAAGTATAGGTCAAGTTAACTAGTTCTATTTTAAGTATAAATACTAGTCACTGGAATGAGCACTTGTGTCGAAAAAATAAGTAATAACTATCTAATTAATAAGCTGTAGTATCTTTATAAAGGTACTTTTAAATAATGAGCACTATTATCTAATGGAATAGATACTAATATATCTATAAAAAAATAAGTAGCCTATCATGAAAATACATAGTAGTATGTTTTAAGGATTAAATGTTAAATTGGCTTGCCATAGTTAGGCTACTAGAAAGAGTAGTTTCGCTTTTTTTTTTTTTTTTTTTTTTTTTTTTTTTTTTATTTAACAGTCAGACATACATACAAACCAACATAGTGCATTAGTGAGCAATCTTGTAAATCCATAATTCCAGAAGTGACATAAAAGTGATTTAAGTGTTTGATCAAAGTGTGCATGTGAGCGGGTGTGAGTGTGGGTATGTGTATGTGTGTGTGTGCGTAAACAAAGTAACCATTTATTATTTATTACCATTGTCATTACCATCACCACCCCACTCCCCACTACCACCATATTGCCAATATTGTGTTGGTCGATTTTTATTTCCATCCTTCCTCCTATGTAACAATTGCCATTGTCAATCCTGTATAAAATAAAAGATGCTATAATAAGATGATAAGATAATATAAGATAACCTTCCCCCACATCTCATCGGTCCCTATCTTTTCCTTTTTTTTTTTTTTTTTTTTTTTTTTTTTTTGTGTATGTGCAATGTCTAAGGTGCATTAAAAGAGGGAGTACAGTGCGAGAGTGTCTCAAATTGGGACAGAGATGCTGTCCCGTTGAAACCACTTCTCGCCTGTCTTGCCTGCCCTGGTGTTTGTGAGGTTTTCCATATACATACTTTTTTTTTTTTTTTTCTATTCTATGTTGTGGTGCATTAAAAACCCATGAAGAGATAAGGGGGGGATTATTGCAGTAGTGATGAAAATGACACTTAATTCAAATACAGCATTGACAATGGCAATATTGATGATTATAATAATAATGATAATAATAATATTAATAATAAATGATAATGATGATGGCAGTGGTGACCGCAATGGTGAAAGCAAAAGACAGCAACAACAGCAATTACAACAATGAAAAAATAAAAGTGAAAATAGTAATCTTAACAATAACATTAAAGATAGTAACAACAATGATGACATAAACAAGTTCAAACAGCTAAAATGCATTAATATTCGTGGGTTGGTTAAGAAGGTGGGAGGAGTCGGAGTTGAAAACAGAGAAAGGATTCATAGCTGTAAGAGGTCAGAAAGTGTTGGACGGCAGAGGTCAGTTTCAGATGCGTAATCATGAAGGGGAGATGCGTATTCCATTGCAATGAAGTCTGTAATAAGATTTTTCCAAATGTTAATGTGTAATTTATTTCTAGTTTTCCAGTTCATGAGGATAGTTTTCTTGGCGATGGTTAGAGCTATGAGGAGTATTTTAGAGTTTATAGTTTTATCAGTGATTATTGTCAGGTCCCCCAGCAAGCAAAGAGAAGGCGACAGTGGGATGTGGCAGCCGACTATAGTGGATAGTGACTGTGTGACCTCTTCCCAAAAGTGTTTGATTGGAGTGCAGTGCCAGGTTGCATGGATGTATGTATCTGTAGAATTGTGAGTACAATGTGTGCAAACTTCTGATGTGAAACCCATTTTAGCTAATCTGCTGCCCGTGTAATGTGTTCTGTGAAGTATTTTGTATTGTATTAACTGAAGATTCGCATTTTTGGACATGAGATAGATGTTTTTACAGATTTGGGTCCAGAAGTTGGCATCAGGAGCTATTGAAAGATCGTTTTCCCATTTTATTGTTGGTAAGTGTATGGTCTGAAGTTGGTTTGAAATGATTTTGTATATTTTAGAGAGAAGTTTCTTTGGGGAGGAAATGTTGACCAAGTCTGATATTGCCGGTGGAAGTTCTAAATTTGTGTCTCTGATGTTGATTTTTGTCAGAACAGAAGATTTGAGTTGTAGGTATTTTAAAAATTCGTTGCTCCCGATGCCATACTCCTGGGCCAGTTGCGGAAATGGTGTAAATGTGTTAGATTTGAGAATATGCTTAATGTGGGTGATACCCTTTTCCGCCCATGTGTGAAAATTCAATGTTTTTTTATTGCTTATAAAGTCACGGTTGTTCACGGTTGTGGGGTGAGGTTAGATGGAGCTAATGTAGAATTAGTGATTTGGTGAAATTTCCACCAGGCTGTCAGAGTGGCAGATATAGTTACTGCATTAACACATGTGTGTTGTTTAATTGATTTGGTGAGGAACGGTATGTCAGCTATATTTAATTCTTTGCATAGTGATTGTTCTATATCTAGCCATATAATATCAGATTGGGTGGGGTGAATCCATTTGTATATGTATTGCAGTTGGTTAGCCATTGAGTAATATTGGAAATTTGGTGCTTCTAGTCCTCCTTGAACCTTACTTTTTTGTAGTGTAGTGAGTTTAATCCTTGGTGTTTTATTTTTCCAGTAGAAGCGAGTTATAATGGAGTCTAGTGATTTAAACCAGGTGAGTGTGGGGTGGGTTGGAATCATTGAAAATAGGTAATTAATTTTCGGTAAAATTGTCATTTTTATTGCTGCTATCCTGCCGATTATGGAGATTGGAAGGTTGAGCCACCTGAGTAAATCGTCTTCTATTTTTTTTAGCAGTGGTGTGAAGTTGAGTGTTACCAACTCTGACAGTCTGGAGGAAATCTTAATGCCTAAGTGATGTGATCATGACATATAGGTATCGGTGATTGATGGTGTGCCACATCCCATTTGGTTTTATGTAAAGGGAGGATGAAAGATTTATTCCAGTTTATTGCATAATCTGATATTTTTGAGAAGGACTGGATTGTTTTAATTATTTCTTGAGTAGATGCTAGGGGTTCTTGTATATATAGTAGGATATCATCTGCATAAAGTGAGATTTTATGTGTTTGTTGAGGTGTTTCAATACCTTTGATTGCTGGGTTTTGACGGATAGCTGCTGCTAAAGGTTCAATAAAAATCGTGAATAGGGATGGAGAGAGTGGACATCCCTGCCTCGTCCCCCTGTGCAGTGTGAAGCTTTGTGATGTTAGTCCATTGGTTGTGACCGTGGCCGATGGTGATGTGTATAAAATCTTGATCCAGTTAATAAATGACTCTCCAAAGCCGAATTTTTGTAACGTGGTGAATAAAAATTTCCAGTTGACCCTATCAAAAGCTTTTTCGGCATCTAATGTGGCAATGAGAGTGTCTTTCTGTTGTACTGATGAGTAGTGCATTAAATTGTATAATCTGCGGGTATTATTGGATGCGTGTCTACCTTTTATAAAACCGGTCTGATCAGGGTGGATTATATATGGTATAATTTGTTCAATTCTATGGGCTAGTGCTTTGCTAATAATTTTTATGTCGACATTTATAAGTGAGATAGGACGATAGTTAGATGTGAAGGTGTGGTCTTTGTTAGGTTTAGGAATGAGTGATATAAGTGCTGTATTCATATGGGAAGGGAACTTTGCGTTATGTTTTATTTCTGTTATTGTTCTGCTAAATAATGGGTATAAGGTTGACCAAAAATGTTCGTAAAACTCAGCAGGGAAGCCATCTGGACCTGGTGCTTTATTATTTTGCATGCTTTTCAATGCGGAGTGAAGTTCTTTTTCTGTGATTGGTAATTCTAATGTGTTTACTTGTTCCATGTTGAGTTTTGGTAGAATGGTGTTATCGAGGAATTGGGTTATGTCTTCTTGGTTTGGGTCCAGATCAGAGGAGTATAATTTTGTATAGTAATCTTGAAATATCTTGTTTATCTCAACTGGTGAATTGGTTAGCTTCCCTGACGAGTTTCTGATGGAGGTTATTGCTGTTCTTTCTTTATTTCTTTTAATTTGACTGGCTAAATATTTTCCGGATTTATTGCTATGGTGAAAAGTTTCTTGACGGAGCCTGTGAATCAGAAACTGGTTTCTTTTGTTTATTATTTCATTAAGCAAAAATGTTTTTTCTCTAATTTCTTTATAGGTGCTATCTGATTGATTATTTGCGTGTAAAATCTCTAATTCTTTTATTCTTTCTTCCAGTTGGACTTCTTTTTCTCTGTCCTTTTTTTTTTTATGTACTGAATATGATATAATTTTTCCCCGTAAAACTACTTTCCATGTTTCCCAGAGCAGTGATGCGGACGACTTTGGAGAGTCATTTATTTCAAGGAAGGATGTCCACTCTCTCTTGAAGTAACTGTCAAATTCTGGATCTTTCAAGAGTGATGTATTAAAACGCCATCTGGTGCGGTGCTTTGGTATTGCAGATGGATTCCATGTCAGAGTTACTGGAGAATGGTCACTAATAATGATCGGATGTATTTTGGTTTCTAAGATATTTGGTATGATTGAATTACTGGTTAGAAAGAAATCAATGCGGGAGTAGGTTTGGTGGACATTAGAATAAAAGGTGTATTCTCTAGCGAGTGGGTGTTGTAGCCTCCAACCATCACCAAGACCAAAATCACTCATGAACTGTTTTATTGTTTTAGAGGACTGCCAAGATTTTCCTGTATGTTTTGACCTGTCAAATGATGGATTGATTACAGTGTTATAGTCTCCCCCTATAATTATTGGACCGTTGGAAATGTTTGAAAGAGAGGAAAAAAAATTTACAAAGAAGGATGAATCATCAGAGTTTGGTCCATAAATGTTGCCAATTGTAATTGGATTATTGTTGATTGAAATGTTAATAATGATAAAACGGCCTTCAGGGTCTGAAATGGTTGTATGGTGGTTAAACTGTATTTTTTTGTTTATTAAGATGCATACTCCTCTTTGTTTTGAATTATAGTAGGAGGAAAAACAGTGGTTAAAATGTGTAGTTTTTAAGCTGTTTTGTGTATATTGTGAGAGGTGTGTTTCCTGTATTAGACATATATCTGCTTGTGTATTTTTCAGGTAATTTAAAACTTTATGCTTTTTTGTTTGTGAACCAACTCCACGAATATTCCAAGTTAAGAATTTCAATTGCATGAACCTATAATGTACATTTCATAGTTACCTTGTGTGAGTATAAGTCTGTGTGTATGGATGTGAATGTGTGTGTGTGTGTGTGTGTGTGTGTGTGTGTGTGTGTGTGTGTGTGTGTGTGTGTGTGTGTGTGTGTGTGTGTGTGTGTGTGTGTGTGTGTGTGTGTGTGTGTGTGTGTGTGTGTGTGTGTGTGTGTGTGTGTGTGTGTGTGTGTGTGTGTGTGTGTGTGTGAAGACATCCATCACTGGCAGTAGAAGTGTGTGTGTGTGTGTGCTTGTTTTTGTGATATATGAGGACACAAATGTGTATAATGACATGGGTATTACACTGGTATTACAACTTACACGTGAAATATGAGGACATTGCATGCGTCCTCATATTTCAAACAGCTTAAAAAACATAAAAAACAATGTTTTTTTTTTAAATGTTAAAATGCAGCATGTCTCCTGTAAGGGGTAGGTTTAGGGACAGGGGCAGTGTAGGGGGATAGAATATATAGTTTGTCCAGTATAAAAACCATTACGCCTATGGAATGTCCTCATAAGTCACAAAAACAAACAGTGTGTGTGTGTGTGTGTGTGTGTGTGTGTGTGTGTGTGTGTGTGTGTGTGTGTGTGTGTGTGTGTGTGTGTGTGTGTGTGTGTGTGTGTGTGTGTGCGGTGTGTAATGACACTGGTGTCCTCAGGTGTCTGTCGAGCTGAACCCGGGTCTGGTTCCTCCCTCGTCTCTTCCTCCGGGAGTCGCTCTGGTTCACGCGCGAGGACTGGGACTCAACGACACGCTGCACTTCTTGCTGTGTAATGGAGGAGCTCCAGCGCTGCTACTGGTCCACACCAACAGCACCGAGTCCGCAGTGCGGGTGAACTGGACCGAGTTCATCAACCACAGTTCCTCGGGCAGCCTGACGGTGGCGCCGGAGAGCAGCGTGACCTACAGCGCGGCTCTAGTGTTCACCAGGGTGAGACAATAGTATCCAGCTGCAGACCCGCAGCACCACCAGTTTCAGAACCCCAGCGCCAGAACCAGAGGTAAGGGGCGGAGCTTACGTTCTAACACCAGCGCCAGAACCGGAAGTGAGGGGCGGAGCTTACGTTATAAACCAAGTAACGCCACCTAACGTTTTGAAGCGTAATTTGCTTAGACACGAAATGGCGTGCTTTTATTACACACGAAACCTCATACTTTATATGTGTTAGTTATCCATTTGATTGTATTATGAGAGTTACTTCCGGGCATTTTAATATAACTTATGGGCATTTTAATATAACAGTTTAATTATTTTAGCTAAGCAGTTTATACATAAGTGTAGATTTATGAATGTAAGACCTTTGTTTTTGATTTTTATGAAGGAGTTAACTCTGTAGAAAGCTTTGAAAGATATAAAAACAAGACAAGCCTGGGAGGTTTCAAAATTATACACAATTTGATAACTGATTAGACATCTGTGTTATTTTATGTTCTATTTATTTATTTATTTATTTATTTATTGTGTTTACAAATCTTAAATTGTTTTGATATTGAAGGTATGGTTAATATGAATTTGTAATGCCTGATATTGATTGTTTAATAAAAAATAAAAAAAATCAATAAAAACGTATGGCCATTTTATATAAAATATACTTTATTTCACAAGAACATGTGCAGCATGTTTTTCTTCATGTAAAATAATAATGTCAAAAATCTAAAAAAGAGAGAGAAAATTCGGCATTGTTTTAAAAGAAACAATAAATATGTATACAACAAATGACCAATTCACCCATATTTTATCACAACAATCCTGTATAAATTTAACTTACAATGTATCAAATGAGGAACTCACTCTCAGGCCCATTTTGTCCTTACATTCTTGCAAAAATAACTATAATGCAAAAATAATAATTCCGCCCCTCCCTCTTTTCCGGTTCTGGCGCTGGGGTTCTGGCGCTGGGGTTCTGAAACTGGTGGTGCTGCGGGTCTGCAGCTGGATATGTCTCGGGTGAGACGCATTCAAGCTTCATCTCAGGCATCATCCTCAGAACCTGTGACTCTGCTACTGGTCACTACAGGAACACTGTTAAAGCGATAGTTCACACAAAACTGAATATTCTGTCAGTAATTACTCTCCCTCATGTTGTTCCAGACCCGCAAGACTTTCTTTCATATTCAGAACACAAATGAAGATATTTGTGATTAAATCTGAGAGCTGGATCACTCCTTCATAGGCTTCTAGGTAATCGATAGCCGCGTTTCCACTTCCGGGTCAGGGCTAACAGTGAGCAGAGTCGGGCCAGTAGCCCCGCAGCGCTGCCCTAAACCCCGCCCCTAACACGCCTTTCTGGATCAAACATCATACAACCCAACCCATTTCAGCGGGTATTATAAATTTTTGTAATTTTTTAAGTAAGGAAGATAGCATGTATATTAACTCACCGGCCGTGGCTGCAATAGTGTCCCGATTGTCTCGCCACTAACAGAGGGACGGTGACCCAGCACACCAATGGTGACCCAGCACACCGTCTATCAAGTCGAACCATGGAAAGTTCCTTCTCTGAGCTCCGCTTTGTCCATTGTGTGTTTTAATCGCCTTGTACTGCGCTCGCAACTTTTTTAGTTTTTCATGAACTTGAAGCGTTTCTCGCTGAATGCTTAGCTTAGAAAGTTCAGCATCGATGTATTTTATAACGTCCTCGTTTCTTCACACGCCGTCAAATTGACGTTGTAACATTACCTTATCTTCTGCCAGGTGCGGAAACAAGAGCTTTGGTATCGATTCTCCATTTCAAGCAGCGATTATTTTGCGCGATATAAAAAAATTAAATTTACATGTACTTGCTTCATAACGTTCCATAACACCGATAAACTCCGCCTTTTACCTTGCGCACGCCTCTAGCCCGAGCTGGCCCACTTTGACCCAAGGTATTCGACGGGCCAGAAATCCTGCCGTTGGCCCCGAGTGAGCCCCGATCAAGCCCCGGAAGTGACCGTGGAAATGAATGTTAGTAAAGACATCTTTAAAATAGTCCAAGTGGCTCAACCATAAGATGCAGATAACTCTACATTATTTATTTATTTATTTATTTGAGCAGTAGCATTCTGCTCAAAAGGAGTGGGCTGAAGCAAAAGAGTTTATAAGTGCCCACCCCCAAAATTGTATACAAAAAAATTCTCATTTCACAATAGTACAAGGGAACATAGTGCAAAAGCAACAAAACAACAACAAGGAGACAACAAAGTATCTGATCATGGTAGAAATACCCCTAATGACAAATAATTTCTTCATCTCTATACTTTTCAAAATCTTTTGTTTGTTATATTTGAAAAGATTGATGTTGTGACTTTGTTTCATCTCCATCTCCATATTATTCCACAATTGTACCCCATTAACTGTAGGGCTAAAACTTTTCAAAGTTGTACTATGTTTCTGCGTCCTAAAGTTTAATTCATCTCGTCATTCATAACAATTTAAGGTTATTTCTATAGGGCAGGGCAACTATTCAAGAAAACTATTGATGTTCTTCACGTAGTGTACTTCCCACAGAAGAAAATTAATGGTTGAATAAAGTCGTTATTTTAGTTTTTTTTTGCGAACAAAAAGTATTCTCGTCGCTTGATAAACTTAAGATTGAACCACTGTCGTCACTTGGACTATTTTAACGATGTCTTTAATAACTTTTCTGGGCCGGTAAGTTTCAATCCCTTAGAAGCCTATGGAGGAGTGATCCAGCTCTCAGATTTAATTACAAATATCTTAATTTGTGTTCTGAAGATGTACGAAAGTCTTACGGGTCTGGAACAACATGAGGGAGAGTAATTACTGACAGAATATTCATTTTTTGGTGAACTATCCCTTTAAAAATAACCGAAATAACCCTTACACGTATATCTCAAGTCTTTAGTGACCCGGGACGTCATTCACTATCCTCCTCTACATTCATTATTTTAAAGTTAGATATCAACCTTATTAGTATTTCTCAATCAATTCATTATAAACTATATAACAAGAAAATTATAAAATGCCCTTCATTTTTTGTAAAAATTGTATAGAGTTGCTAACGACTGTTAAAGTGTATTTTTTTCAACAATAGTTGAAGCTTTAATGACTGAATAAGAGCAATTCACCTTTATTCCACAAGATGGCAGTGACTGATACACTGATGACGTGTTTCACTCATAGTTACCGCAGGCAGAAAACAAAAGAATAGGAAGCATCATCAGCAACACCATTAGTGTCACTGGCTATGTTTCCATCCACACGTTTTTATCCGCATTAAGTGATATATTATCGAATGAAAAATGCCTTATGGAAACAGTAAAACTCGATTGAATATCATGAATATCGACTCAAATGAAATACGCTCGGTCTCATGGGATTTTATCTTGATGGATATACGGCTTATGCGATAAACGCTGATGGAAACGTTATTATGGCGCGATCCATTTTGTCTAGCAAAACTTTGTTCCAGAATGTTTGCTCGAATGTTGTACAATTCGGTGAGAAAATGAATGGAAACACCTTAAAATGTCGATATACCAATTTGATCGCAAAACAGCATGTGACGTCATTACGCACAGGTTTTTATTCGCTTTAAAGCGTTGGATGGAAACACACTTTCACCAGCTTTATTCACATGAGGTTTTTTACCGAACTTCAGATAATTCCATTGACAAGTGGATGGAAACTTGGCTAGTGATAATTGATCTGGTGAAGAAGCTGTCAGCGATCAAAATATTGATTTTAAAGACATTATAAAAATGATAGTTCTGAGAATATGTTTGAGATCGGCGAATATGAGGCTGAATGTATTGAGGAAATGATGATGTGACCCTAACATCATCTAACCCTAACCCTAACCCTAACCCTAAAACTGAACCCTTACAAGCTCCAAGAGGACAAAATATGCTTTATTTTATTCTCCTGACTCTAATATCAGGAGAGTTTTATATTATCACGACAGGTCGAGATCCATTCGTGTTAGATATATATCCGGGTCGCTAAACACCTTAAAGGTACAATATGCAGGATTTTCGCCACCAGGGGTCGCTAACCTCTTACAATAACAAAGGCGTATATTGATGTATATTGCCTAAGTCATTTTGTGTTTTTTCTTGTTTTCCAAAGACATTGAAATATGACTTAGGCAATTATGCTATGGGGCTAACGATATTCCGCATTAAGCTGAATTATGGATCTTGTCGTCGAGCTGATGGATGTTTTATGGATGAGTGAATACACTGATGTTTTTAACATGACTGTGGTGAAGCAGGAGCGATTGCTAGACGTACACCAGCGCCACACGCAACGCCAGTCCCGCGGATATAAAGGAATAAGGACATTTCATTCTACCCAACTACACACAAGTGCTGAATTAATACTCACACAGGACAGTTTATTAGAGGAATGAAACTTGAGGTAACCCAGCGCTGTTTCACTCGCTCTAACAGTTACACTATCACACTAAACGCATTTGAGTGTGTTGAATGTTGTTAGTTGGGTTGTTTGTTGGCTGTATGAGACTAAGTAAGCTAGATCAACATTAGAATAACATACAGATCATATTCTAACATTTCATCATGTTGAACTAAATAACATTGATTAGTTTTATGTACATTTGCTCTCCTGTCTAATAAAGTACATCAACACTCGCGTGTCGAGTGGAAGTTAGTCGCGGACGTGGAGCTCTCGCATCTCGAAACATGTTGATCTTCGTTTTAGTCTCTTTTAGTCTCAAAGTCTGCTTGCCATGGTCCATAATATTTGAACAAAACAACAACAGCGCGAGCATCCTGCTAGGCATAACGGGCATAACCCAGTTGTCCACGTCTGTCGCCATGGTTACTATGGCAGTACGAGCAGAAACAATGGTGGAAACTGAGGCTAACGCGGATATGACATCATTGACTGGCGACTCCTCACCCCTGCTCACACGCCCCGTTTCCTTGATTAAAATCACAATTTTCTCACGATTTACAAATAGTTGGAAACATTTGGGATATTGTAAGTAATCAACTAAACAAAATATATAACATTGGCCTAGTGGTTTTTGGATATTTTACTGCAAAAATCCTACATATTGTACCTTTAAATGTAATTAACTTATCATCTAATAACATTGAATATCAAGTGTCTGTATAATATGTGTTATTTTATGAATGTTCAGGGCTGGTTTTGTTCAGTCCATGGATTGCTCAGATTAACAGGACAATAAACTTAATTTCTCCCAACACTACAAACTGGTATATGAGGACCAGAATGTCTAATATTTACATTGTTTAAAAAATAAAACATATTTCTGTATCACTCACTTAAATTAGTTTCTCTAAGATATTGAAACAATACATCATATTATCTTTTGACTCTTTTCACAGAATATCAATAAAATCAAAACGTATTTTCATTATCCTAATTTTGTCTTTCATATTTTATATTTTCTGAATTTATCATAACAAGTTTTACTGTCTCTTCCTGCCCACAGAAATCACACTGTGTTATGTTGAAGTGTTCCAATCTTTTTACGTTCCTGTGTTTCGTTTCACCCAGTCTAGGATATAAGCAACATTAAAGTTAATGAGAACTAAAGTATTTACATAAAACAAAAGTTTGGCTCCAGAAGTTACATACCAAAAACAACAGAAATGTGGAACAACAAGGTTTATTAGTGTAACACAAGTATAGTGTTAAAGTGTTAAGACTTCAGGAGTGAGAAAAGCCCAAAACATTCATAAACAAAATCCCTTTAACTATTGAGACCTGATCTACACTTAGTTTAAGGAAAGAAGGAAAGAAACGACAGAATAGTTCCCGACTCCCTCTCTACTTTAAACAGGAGAAAAGCTTTACAAAAATAATAAACATGCACTCACTCCCTAAAACTGACAAGTTTGTCTATACAATATTATAAGAGAAACATCAGATAAACAGTTAAAGGTATAGCGGAGGATTTTCTTTTTCCGGGTGGGTAGTCTAAACTATTGGTCCACCTAAGTGTCAATCATTCTGGTGATATGTTTACGTAAGGCTGTCGTATGTAGTTTTCGCTTTCTGCGCATGCGCACTTTCAGGTGTATTATGTGTGATGAGTTACGGTTTCAGCCATTCCTTTGAAAATGGCTGAGGGTCGAAAGAGAAAAAATGTATACGAAGTGTATGATAAGAAGAGAAAGGCCGCAGAATATAGAAACAAGACCAGAGTGATTTTGGGTGAATATTTCACACGCTGGCGTGCACTAAAAGCACAGGTTGGGCTTCCCACTGATGCCGCAGTCGCAAAGATTCTACTAGACAGGTAAAGTTTGTCATGCTATTTGGAGAAATCCATTTAAAATCACTGCTAGTAAAAGTTAATGTAAGCTATGATTAGCGATGCCAGCCCTGGCACAAGTCATGCACAGCGTAGACACGGTAAACATCTCAATTTGTTTTTTTGTCTTCTCTAAAATTCGGAAAGATCCTCCGCTATACCTTTAACAGTTGTGTTCAGCAACAGAAAGTGTCTACATCAACGTAACATTTATACAAGCTTTTAACAACAAAAATAAATAAAATGGGTCAGTTTTTAAATAAAGCACAACCGAACAGCAGCAACACACACACACACACACACACTCACACACACACACACACACACACACACACACACACACACACACACACACACACACACACAAGTAGGACGTGACAACAGTTTGACAGATACACATTCTCAGTCATCAGTTCTCAACTTATTCTCGGTCAGTTGACGGATTAAATAGAAACAATAATTCCTAGATCATGTACAGTATTACATTTTTAAGGCTGCTTTACATTAATACTAAATACACACACATCATTTCACCAACAAATTGCAGTTTTATCAGAAAACTAATCAGAAAGAAATCATTGGAAACAGCGAGATCACAAAACGAACACGATAAAAGCAACGGTTTGCTGGCATTTTTGTTGTTTAGGCTACTTAAAGATGTAAACCCCAAGCATCCGTGTTTTACCACAGGTTAAGTGATGCATTGATCATAATTAATAATTAATATGTGTCAGGATTGCACATTAGTCCCACAGAAATAAACTGGTTTACCGTTATTTCACAAAAGAAAGAGGACACACTTATTCGTCCGTTATACAGACACGAGACGTACTGAGAGATCAAATAAACACACGATTGATAGCCTATGATTTGTCTGATTTCTTCAAGTGGTTGGATTTACCATGTTTACTATGGTAATGGTTAGCACACAGTCTTTTGCATCACGTATAAATATTTCTGCCTTATACAGTGACCAGAATCCACATCGGATCACAAACAGAAGTTATTCACACACTCACTGCTGATGTACATGGACTCATCCGCCGCAGTGTCTCCAGACTCAGATAAACTCCTCAAACCCGTCGACCCGCTTTGGACTGAGAGATTCGAGGCTCGATCGAACTACGAAATCGAATACTTCTGATCCCTGAACTCAGTTCATGTCCTGCCTCGAGTAATCTCTGTGCCGCCGTCTGAATATCACAAAATCAGTCAGAACCCTCAGAACCATCAGAACCAGAACCAGCAGACCCAGAGTCAGTCCAACCATCCAGTGATCTACAGGTGAAGGGAAAAGTGGGAAACGTTTACATTTTATTTTTATTCACCGTTTAAGAATTTTGATTAAGATTCCCTTGTGTTTTACTCACGTCGATGTTCAGTGTCGCTCAGATTTCCCTTCGAGTCTAGAACAGATTCTGTGCAGAATATTGAAAGGTTATTCATGCAGTTTAGTATTAATTTACTGATTAAACATAATATTTCTGCTGATCCACTGATCTTCTCTCACCTGTGACTGTGACTGTGATCAAGATGTTTTCTTCATAATCCAGAGCTCTGTATGTTCCAGTGTCAGTGAGTGTAAAGTCATGAATGATCAGAGTCTGGTCACTGATGATCAGTCGATCACTGCTGACCCCGTGACCTCTCCTCCACACCTCTGTCCAGCCGGAGCGAGAGTTTCTCTCCACTTTATCAGCGTTGGTCAACACAACATCCAACTTCAGATCCTCTCCTTTCTTCACTGAGATCTCATCTGAGGACAAACACACACATTCATCCTCAATCACAACTATAATAGTGTCATTTAATCAAGGCCATAATCACATATTTAATATTGGGGGATCAGATGAAAACATTGGAAAAACTCAATCGACTCTGAATATTAAGTTTGACCCATTCAGTGTTTCTGCTGTTTCTAGTCCTGCACACAATACCAACACTATTACAGACAATCCTGAAGCACATGATGATGTTTGATCAGTTTTGACTTTACCGTGAATATGAAGATGATATTCCAGGATCTGTTGCTCCAGTTCTCTCTGATTATTATTGTAATAAACATATAAAAAGTATTTCCCAGCGTCACTGAGTCTCAGATCGTTGATGATGACGTCACATGATCCTTCTTTACACACTCGACCACTACAGTTTTTCTTCTCACACACAGGGATGTGTTTCCACACACTGAATAAACTGATATCCACAATCTCTCTGTCCTCAGATCCACATGATAGAGTGACGATTCCTCCCTTTATTCCTGACACAGGTTTAGTGGAGGATCCTGCACACACACACACTCATATTCACTCAACACACACTAGCAATACTGACTAATACATGTGCTGCCTATTTTCTGAAATCAAGTTATTTTAGTAAACTGGATTAAAATAAATAAATTATGAAGGCAACAAGTATCCATAAATATCAGAAGTGCACATTACAGGTTTCATATGTTGATGACAGTATAAACCTAGAGATGAGCTACACAACAGAAAAACAATAGACTAGAATAACTAGTAGCTTGAACTAGTTTAACTAGAACTTAAAAAAATCATAACTGACACTGACCGTTATAACTGATAAAGCACAGCAGAAGAAGAAGAATCATCCTGATGAGAAAACAGAAGGTGTGTTATGTGACAGACACACACTACATTACACACTCACTTTCAGTTTATTGAAAGATTTTCATCCACATGTGGATCTTACATGATTAAAAAATATCAAACTATAATCTTTTTTATCTTCGTTTCTCCCATCATGCAAAGCACAATGGACGTGTGTGTGTGTGTGTGTGTGTGTGTGTGTGTGTGTGTGTGTGTGTGTGTGTGTGTGTGTGTGTGTGTGTGTGTGTGTGTCATGCGGATTCACTGGTTTCGTCCTGCAGCAGCGAAACATGTCTGTGGTTTTTTATTATTGATGTGGTTCTGTCAGTTTCAGTACTGACTCTAGTGCACCTATTCATAATCATAGTGCAGTGAGCAGGGCTGTGCGTGCACAGACCTTTTGAGGGGCATGTGCTGAAACTGAAAAAGGGCACCCCCCTCCCTTTTCCCCCCCACCAAGTAATAAAAATTCATATAAGTACAAAAAATAGTTATATCAGTTATATTTTTTTAATAAATGTTATAGTTATAATTTATAACACATTTTCTCTTATTCAACACCCTCTTCTCAATGTCACACATAAACAAGAGTCAAGTATTTTTGCCAAACTATTTTGAAATAATTATGTCCAACTCAATTCCAGATTATAAGAAACTATAGCCATACAATGGTAGCCATCACGGCTGGACTGGCCATCGGGCATTTCGGGCATTTGCCCGGTGGGCCGACGTGCTATTTGGGCCGATACATCTCAAACTTTAAAAAAAAAAAATAATAATAATAATAATTATTATCTGACCGGCCCATAAAACTCGTACATCGGCGGCCCATTCGTTTAGTTTTGATTAATTGGCGGCGCTGGGATCTTTGTACCGGTGCATTAGACAAAAAAAGTCAGTAGGTTTTGTTTTTCTCAGACCGGCCCATGAAACGCGTAGATCAGCGGCCCATTGGTTATTTTCTTGATTGACACTGGACTGGGCCAATTACATCTTGAAACACCTCACCCTTTGGGCTTTGAGAGAGCCGGCGGTATCTGTTTAAATCGTCAGAGCGATGGAGAAGAAACGCAAGAAAAGTGCAGGGAAATAGCGTGAAAAAAGAATCAGGCCCTACAAGTGGCTGATGAGGAGAAATGAGTGTAGAGGACTGTGGTGAGCAGAACTAGGCTATTTTAACACCTAAAGGCTATGAGTGTAGAACCCATTACATTATTTCCACATCTGCATAGTTGATGATTACGCATTTTACTAGAATTGTAATGAGACGCGTTTGGAAACCATGTTTTCCGCCAAAATAAAAGTTTGATGCAGTTTCTGTCAAAATAAAAGATCACGTGTTTCTCTATAAGTATAGAAATTAGTACGAAACTAATTATGAAAGTTTCTTTTATTTTTCAGTGCATTTGTTTTACAATACATGTATATTACGGGATTAATATTATAACTATTATTATGTAGTAGTGTAATGTAGACAGACACTATATCATAAAAGAGGTTTGAGTTTTTCTTTGTTCAATTTGCACACTGAATATGGGTTGGAGCTCTTAATTCTTTACTCTTAAAGTGCACCAGATGGCTGAATTTAACATTAAAAAGCACAAAATTTTCTTTCGGGGGGGCATGCCCCGGACCCCCCTAGACGGATCAGGGTACACCAACCACAGATTTACCAAAAATCCTGTATGAAACACTTGTATTGCTATGCCAATGCAACTTATACGGTATCTTGTTTTAGGATTAATCACTGTATAGTGTAGCCTAATTCAATTGTATTTTACAAGTAGTAGTTATTTCATCTGTTAAATCTCACTCATTCCTACTCACTCATTATGGCATTAGTGATTTTAAGGGATATGAGATGATAAACATATTCAAGGACGTGCAAAGATTTGTGAAAAAAAGAAAAAGATTTGTGTTTATGATCTAGTGGGCCAGTCTGGGCCAAAATGCCCGGGCCGATTTTTCGTCCCAGTCCAGCCCTGGTAGCCATACAACTATAGCATATCCAACATGTATCCCGCCTAACTGGCAAAAACTTGATACTGTGGAGGATCAGGAATGTTGGTCTTTTGAAGGTCCCTTGTTTACTACACTTTCCCTAAAATAAGCCAGCAATGAAAATAAATAATTAAAACAGTGGGAAAAGTACAGTTGGAGTTAAAAGCATTTCTGAAGGATCACGTGACACTGAAGAGTACTGAACTGGAGTAATGATGCTGAAAATTCAGCTTTGATCACAGATATAAATTACTTTTTAAAATATTTTAATAGAAAAGTTATTTTAGATTGTAAAAATATTTCACAATATTACTGAACAAATAAATTAAGCATTGGAATGAATTAAATCATGAATTACATTCTGCATGATAAAATATGAAGATTTCACAGTGATCTTCTGTAATGTTTTTTTTTAGTTACTACTACAACATTACTGTAGTAAAACCATGTTTTTACTAGATTTATACATGTGAGGACGAGTGGAGAGTATAGAATACTATAGATTAAAAAACTATAGCCAAGCCTAGCGAATACGTGCATATCAACAGCCTTGAATTAACCATAACTTGATATTATTACCATAACAAGATGAAATGTTAATAAATTAAGTGTATCAGCAATCATAAATCAAAGAAGAAAATTTCTTAGAAATATGTTACCTAGGTGACGAGGATCACAGTCGCTTTGTGTTTCAGAAGAAACAGCGCGGGGGCGTCTGTGCTTATGATTTTCCGATGGTAAAAACAAATTATATGTTGTTGTATTACTTATGAATATATTGTTAACATTTTACAAAAGTCAAACTCAAATACAGTTACGGGGTTTTTGACCAGCGAATATGTGCAAATGTGCATTTTGTCCGTCATTAAAACGGCGCCGGCGGCATCACATTACATTTTCATCAACGGGTTACTAGTTTGTTGTAGCTATATAGGCGCTCAGTTTTTCCTGTTGTAAAATACATTTGGCCAAAATCGCATTTTATAAAAGATGAAATACTATGAACAGGCTAAGTGTAGGCTGGTTGCTATGACTAGATGGCAAATTCTAGCCTAGACCTCTCTCTCAGGTCCCACATGTCTCAGTCAGACATCAAATAAATAAAATATGAGCTTTAGTACTTTAGTACTTTAGTATAAGTGTTTAGTACTTATTCAAACAACAAGATCTTTATTTACCCTTGCAAAACTTCGTTCAGCTGCTGTCTGCTGTCCTGCTGCGAGCTTCAGTTCAGTCAGTCACGATAAATGGGGCGGGGTTATCAGGTTTACTGACAGTTTGAGGATCGATCAAGATTTACACAAGCTCTTTTAGAGAACTTGCATTGGCTAAATATTTTTAAAACAGACAGACAGACGTAAAGGGTGACCAATAATAGCATTGATTTATTGAAGAAGAAAAAAAAAAAACACCACCACCAAAAAAAGGGCACTTTGAGTGTAAGAGCAAAAAGGGCATGTGCTCTGCACAGGTTGAGCCCTACCTGTGCACGTGCCTGGCAGTGAGTCTTTAACTGCACTACTGAAATAGCCCACTCATTACAGCGATGTCGAGATTCGCCATACACTGAACTGTTTCTCAGACCGATACAGTAACGCGATGTTTTAAAACAGAAAACAAAAAGAGCGATGAATGAGGTGAATAAAAACTTAGGTTTTATAATTTTGTATTTCTAATAAATACACAAGCAACAGGTTTTATTTATAAGTTATTTTTCCTGCTACCAACAAATCGGAGTAATAATGCTAAAACATTTTACAATTATATTAATAACCCCACTATAAAACATAATCATGTCATTGTCATCATTGTATTTGGAAATAAATCAGTATAGACATTGACTCTCTTTAACATCACTAGCAGGTTTAGTTTTCACAAACAAGACAAAACTACTGGCATAAGAACATAAAAACTCACAAGCTGGCGTTATATTTAAAATATGAAAACTTACATGGTAAAAGTTCTGCAGTTCTTCCATTTCAGTCACGCTGCATCAAAATCTCATAGCTGAGAATGTCACAGTGGCTCTGGAAAGTGTGTCAGACTGGATGGATGACATCCGTGCAAAATCCGCTACATGTCAGACACAAAATTCACACAGAGTTAGTAAAGTTAGTAGTAGGAGGAGCCGTAGCGTCTATCAAGCTCCTCAACATTTATGGCAAACCGATTTAACATTTAATCCTAAAACATACTAGTATCTATTTTCATTCTACTACTATTTTTATATACTAGCAAAGTAGCTAATCCATTAGGTTCTAGGCTACTTATTCATTAGATTGTTCTTATTTATTAGACTTTATTTTATTTAAGTAGGCTATTAGATTGATTAGATGGTAATGGTGTGTTATGACTTTCTCAGTTTGTGTAAACCTATTTAGGGTTCAGAGTATTTATTTTCCCCTACATTAATTTCCCACATGACTAGTACAATTATGTGGTTTTGACTTTTTTCTAGATTTACCCTGAAATAATGGAAGTGAAATGTGACAACTTGCCCCATAGGTGGAGTTCATTATAACATGACCATATGACAGATTCAAATGTTATCTGATCTAATAAAAACAAATATACAAGACAAAGTCAAATATTTTGTCAATAAAATACAATTATTTACTTTTTCATATAAAATAAAGCCATTTTTAAATCATTAAAAATCAACACATTTTTTAGTTTGACATCAAACACACACCGCAAAACACAGCTATACAGCATAGCTCAAAACATAATAATAATGAATCATTTCTGAACATTGACTCTCAGTCTTTATTCACATTTTTCTCATGGTTTATCAACATAATTCATAAAAGTATATAATAGAATATCATATTTCTAATAGAGGCTCATTGTAACTCAGTGTGACAACATGCCCCGCCTGAGCAACTGGGGTTTAAACCCGGTGAGTGTTTCTGCTGCTTACATCAGCATTAAAGAACCATATCTAAATAACATATATAAGATTAAAATAATATCAGATTTTTCTTATTTTAAATAAACAAACAAAAAACAGATGAAAAAGGAATATAAGTAAGAAATGTACTTTTGCTATGGTTAAATGTTCAGTGATATCTTACAAAGATTTCTGAATTTTGGCAGTTTTTCTCTGTATTGTGTTGATGTGGCAACTAGTAAATACAGTAAGTTTCGTCATGCTAGCATGTGTGTGTGTGGAAGTGTTTAAAGCAAGTGTGTGACAACTAGCCCCGCGTTACACTGTCCCGCTCTCCCCGACTACTTACTCATTATATTAGCACTTATTACAATACACAATGGTTATTCAAAGTGCTTAACATACAAAAATAATGTAAAATAATCACAACAATATCGTGCATATTCATTACCGTGATTTATCGCATTACGAATACCGGCACACGTGTAGTCATGCAGTTTTCGTTTAAGACTGATCGTCTTTTGGGTACATTTGGACACGCCCCTTTTCTAAATGACCCAGTTATAGCTACACAAAATGATAAAGTTCAACATTTTTTAATAATTAGCCTATTGACCAAGCGAGTCCAGAGAATTGTGCTGCAGTGGTTTTATCAAAGTTGAGCGAAAATCCTAGGACTAATTTGTGAAAGTAGGTTTTTGAATGAATCTTCTAAATGTTTTTTTAAAAAGTTTAAAGTATTAACGTTTTGATTGAAAAAAGTTCCAATTTCTATTAAAAAGTAAAGTATAAACACTAGTCACTACTGGAATGAGCACTCGTATCTAAAAAATAAGAACTAGTATCTAATTAATAAGCTGTACTATCTTTATAAAGGTACTTGTATATAATGACCACTATTATCTAATGGAATAGATTCTAATATCTATAAAAAAAAAAGTACTAGTAGCATGAAAATACATAGTAGTATGTTTTAAGGATTAAATGTTAAATTGGCTTGCCATAGACAGGCTACTAGCAGAAAGAGTAGTTTCGCTTTTACCATCCAGTGTTGCCAAGTCCGAGGTTTTCCCGCAGATTTAATGCAACTTTTAAGTTGTAGCCGAAGGTAAATATTTTATCCGCGGGTTGTTTTCCGCCCCTGTTATTATGATTTCGACGATCTAACATCCCAAAATATCCCTCAGACTCACAAATCCAGTGGAGAAATCGACCGCCCGATGGAGAAGAGCCGATGGGCTTTTTGTGCTACTTTTGTTGTAAAGACCTGGCAACCCTTCTACTTTACAAGTTACAACCCTTCCTACTTATCGCAACCCGATCGCAACCAGTGCTCATGCAACAGTGAGTTTGTAACTGCGGTCACGTCATCTGTGCTTCAGAAAAGCGCGGTCACGCCATCTACGCTTAAAAATAAACTGCGCGTCTACACGAGGTTGCGTGGTAGGCTCAAGGTGTATGCGCTTGGTGTCGGCAGACTTTAAAAAATATATATATATATTAATAATAAAATAAATAAAATCACATTGTTTTCTGCAAATTCCACCAGATTCTTGTTCTACATCTCACATACTACGACTGTGGTGATTTTCATGTTGATCTACTGTTTTATTATTTAATAATTGCCTGCCAAAGTCCTATACACTGCATACCTTGTTATACAGCAATATTTTAATAAATTCATAGAAAAATGAAATCAAATTGTTTTCTGCAAATTCCACCAGATTGTTGTTCTACATCTCACAGACTACCACTGTGGTGATTTTCATATTGTTTTACTGTTTTATTATTTAATAATTAACTGCAAAGTCCTATACTGTATACCTGGCTATATAGCAATATTTAATAAATTAATAAAAAATCGAAATCAAATTGTTTTCTGCAAACTCCACCAGATTGTTGTTCTACATCTCACAGATTACCACTGTGGTGATTATCATGTTGTTTTACTGTTTTATTATTTAATAATTAACTGCCAAAGTCCTATACTGTATACCTGGCTATATAGCAATATTTAATAAATTAATAAAAAATCAAAATCAAATTGTTTTCTGCAAACTCCACCAGATTTTTGCGCTACATCTCACAGACTACCACTGTGGTGATTTTCATGTTGTTTTACTGTTTTATTATTTAATAATTAACTGCAAAGTCCTATACTGTATACCTGGCTATATAGCAATATTTAATAAATTAATAAAAAATCGAAATCGAATTGTTTTCTGCAAACTCCACCAGATTGTTGTTCTACATCTCACAGATTACCACTATGGTGATTATCGTGTTGTTTTACTGTTTTATTATTTAATAATTACCTGCCAAAGTCCTATACTGTATAGCTGGCTATATAGCAATATTTAATAAATTCACCTGGGTCTCTCTGACCATGTTTCACTCCTCTTATACCCCTGCTATATCCCGAAGGCCAGATCCATTAGGCCCTTAATTAGGTCTGTTAGTACGCAATGATGATGCAATCCCCAGACTCAAGGATTGCTTCGACTCCACCGACTGGGATATCTTTAGAGGACAGGAGGTGCTGACACCGGGCTCTCTGGATGAATTCACTGAATCAGTTTTGGATTACATCAACTTCTGTGTGGATGCCGTTACATCTTCGAAGCAGGTCCGTGTAGCTCCAAACCAAAAACCATGGATGACACCAAAGTTGAAAACATTAACTAACGCCAGGAATATAGCTTATAGATCTGGGGACACTGAAGCATACAGCACAGCCAGGGCAGCTCTTAGAAAGGGCATCAGATATGCAGGGTCGGCGCCAGGACATACGGAAGGAGGGGGCCTCGATGCGTCACTGGGAGGGCCTACTATTAATGATTTTTTTTTTTAAAGATTAAAAAGCCCGCGTGGGGGGGGGGGGGTGGGGGGTCTGGGGTTGTTTCATAGGCGTAATTTGCGGGATTTTCTCAGGATCGATATATTGTCCCCACCACTTTTTGAAACATGGCACGGATGCACCAAATACAAATACATAAAACATCTCCAGTTAACTAGCAGAGCATTAATTTAGTTCGCTATTAAATAAGAGATCTAGCGCTAAAATGTTTTGTTTTTGAACTCAAGCTGCGCGCTGGTTGCCGCTGCTATCAGTGTCATGGATACAGTTTCTCTTGTGGCTCGCGCAGTCTTCACTCGGACACGCTCTTCAATCTATCGCAGTAACGGAGACTCTATTCGTTCGGTGAGATCACAATATAAAATGGACGCAAACGTGTCCCTGCTTGATAAAAACTGTAACCAATGATGAACATATTCGTTTTTTGATGAGACAGAAAAAAAACTATACTGAGGGCGGATTAGAACCCGTAACCTCTGATATGCTTGGCAAATAATCTACCACTAGACCACTGAAGAACTCAAAACCAAGTCAGCGGATCGATGGATATATTTACGGGTTGCAAAGCTGATTTAATCATGGTAAAACAAAATTAATTTACAAATAGTTATATGTACTTATAGTTAAAATATAAAAAATATATACTTAAGTTAATTATAATGTCAGGAATACATGTATAATGTAATATGTCAGGAATAAAAGGGCACAGTGGTAGCGTGCCTGTTGCCGAATCTCAGCGGCTGAAATCGCGTTCCGAGGTTCCGAGGCAGGGTGGTGCGCTGACTAGAGGTGAGGGGGCACAGTGACCCAGGTGGCCGGGCCAGGCCCCCTGGGGCCCCCTCGTGGCGCCGACCCTGCAGATATGCCAAATTGGCATACAAGAACCGTGTTGAGGCCCACTTCTACAACTCCTCAAACCCCCGGCAGGTGTGGGAGGGCATTAAAGGAGAACTCCGGCGCAAAATGAAATTTGGTCTAATTACACATTGTTACCTAGTCAACCGTTATCTTGAGATTTGTTTTCATGATTATCGAATGTAGATAGTTTTATCTCTAAAAACAGTTTAGCCTATAAAGCTAGTATAACGCAAGTAAATAGGGCATAGAGTAATGACAAATAAAAATCGCTAGTTAATACCACTAACAAGGCTCAAAATAGCCCAACACTAACACGGTAGCATAATCAGGGTCCCTACATACAAACCGAAGCATTGAGAACGTTGTAAGTGTACAGACAGTTTAATAAGAAGATATTTTATAAAGACAGTCGACTTCACGAAAACAGACAGGAGCCATCTTTGGAAAACAGTCTCGAGTAGTCGAACCACGAACGCCAAGCCACCTTATCACAACTTCTGGCTCGTTCACATCTCACCAGCGCACTTGGCTCGGCGTTCGTGGTTCTTATGCTGATTTAGTAATTGCTTTGACATGACTACTGAAACTAAGGTCTGACTCTAGAGACACACCAAGATTCCTGACTTGATTTTTAGTTGTTAGACCCCTAGAGTGAAGGTATGCGTTCACCTTGAGAACTTCATCTTTGTTTCCAAACGCAATGACTTCAGTTTTGTCTTTGTTTAACTGAAGAAAGTTTTGTCACATCCAACCGTTTACTTCATCAATGCATTGGCACAGGGAGTCAATGGGGCTGTAATCGTTAGGCGATAGGGCTAAGTAGAGCTGTGTGTGTGTGTGTGTGTGTGTGTGTGTGTGTGTGTGTGTGTGTGTGTGTGTGTGTGTGTGTGTGTGTGTAAGTAGAGCTGTGTGTCGTCTGCATAGCTGTGGTAAGAGATTCGGTTCTTTCTCATTATTTGGCTCATTGGGAGCATATACAGGTTGAATAGGAGTGGTGCAAGAATTGAGCCCTGGGGGACTCCGCATGTCATGGATGTCCACTCAGACTTATGGTCTCCTATACTCACATAATAACCTCTCCCTTCTAAGTAAGACCTGAACCATTTTAGGGCTATCCCAGAAAGCCCCACCCAGTTTTCCAGCCTGTCAAGAAGTATGTTGTGATCGACAGTGTCAAATGCAGCACTGAGGTCGAGTAGTACCAGCACTGATAATTTGCCTGTATCAGTATTTAAGCGAATATCGTTTATTATCTTTATGAGAGCTGTCTCTGTGCTGTGATGCGAAACCAGATTGAAAATTGTCAAAGTATCCATTCAAGCCTAAGAATTTGTTCAGCTGATTGAAGACAACTTTTTCAATGATCTTGCCTATGAAAGGAAGATTTGAGATCGGTCTATAATTGCTTAATATGGTCTTATCAAGATTGCTCTTTTTCAGGAGGGGCTTGACAACTGCAGTTTTCAGGGAGTTTGGAAAACTCCCAGAGAGAAGGGAGGCATTTACCACTTCTAGGAGATCTGCTTCTAAACAGTTTAACACACTTTTGAAGAAAGATGTGGGAAGTGTGTCAAGGGCGCAGGTTGATGTTGCTGTACGGTTTCTTCTAAAATATACACAATCACATATTGATATACGTTTTCTGTCAATAAATACTGACATCAAAACACTGGAGAAATAAAATACTCACTTGCACAGTAGAAGATGCATGGCAGGAGAACCAGCGTTTTGTGTCTGAGGAGAATAGAAAAGAGCTGATTATGTGCTAGATCTGTACATGCTCACTTTAAGTGTTTAAATATTGAATAAATGTTATATTATAACACCAAGGATGCCTAATTTAAAACCTGAGTAACTATTGGATTTCATCATACGTCCCCAAGTTGATTGATTACATTAATACCTAAAAATGAAAATTGTCAATTTACTCACCGTCATGTTGTTCCAAACCTGTATGATTTTCTCTGTAATGTTGAGCACAAATGAAGATATTTTGAAGATTGTGGGTTACCCAACAGTTGCTGGTCCCCATTACCTTCCATAGCAGGAAAAATAAAATACAATGGAAGCCCATTAACTGTTTAATTACAAACAATCTTCAAAATATCTTCCTTTGTGTTCAACATTACAGAGAAATTCATACAGGTTTGAAACAACATGACGGTGAGTAAATTATGACAGAATATACACTTTTGGTGAACTGGCCCTTTAAATCATATTTAGGGATTTTTCTATCCCTTTGCGACTTTTCTATGTTTTTTATGTTCTTTTATATCCTACTGCTTATTTCATTTTTATTATATTAGGACTACTCGTCTGGATTTAAAAAAAATCTATTAATAGTAACACAATATCCAATGCGTTATGACGTACTACAACTCTCATATCTAGTTGAACTTTTTTTTTAAATAAATTTATTTAGCCAATTTGGATGTTAACATTTCTAAACATAAATAAACTTACTAACAAGATTAGAGCCAAACATACAATCTGGCTGTGGGATATTTACATACTTACGGGTTGCTAAATCGTGTAGGCATGTTAACGAGGCAGAAGAATGCGGAAGTCCCGATATTTGAGCTAAAACACAGGGTTTTAATTCAGGGAAACCGATGAAAATGGCCGGAGTTCTGTATGAAGGCAACCCGAAACCAGAAATGCCAGAAAATTCGATCCCCGAAATCAAAATCTAGTAACTTTTACTGAGATTTCACTGTGCACGTGTGAAAGTGACTGCCGGGTGTGGGGATTCACCCTCTCGGCGGCGAGTACGCGAGATATCACGTGATGACGTCACGCCGCGGGTCACATGATCTGAAACCAAAACAGCCCAGCAGAAATGTCAGTTCTTCATTCCGCTTTTGTGTTCAGAGTATAAAACATGTCGATGTTTAAAGTTAATTTTATATTGTCTGTGCTGTTTGTTGTGTTTGGTGCCGCGCTTGGATTTCTGGGAAATGGAGATAAATTTCGACGAAAGGTGAGAATAAATCATTGAGATCATCCGAAAACAATAAAACAAACTTCACACCGCTGCAACAACAAATAGCCTTTAAAAAGCTGCAAACACCTACAGAATAGACACTTTTTTAGAAACATACGTTTCGTTTTTTTAATCTATAGTCTTTGAACGAGGTGTTTACAGCTGTGTCATGTTTCAACTTATATTGATAATTGTTCATTTTATTCTGTATATTTAGGCTCATCTCTTACAGAAAGCTGGTGCTCAGGTTCCTCTTTGTGTGTTTTTGAAAGGTTGGATCAGAACTAGATAGTATTTCAATATAATAAGTTACATGGA